>KL659573.1:259-22144 GCA_000732775.1 Stachybotrys chlorohalonatus IBT 40285 | reverse complement strand
GGATGCTGGGCGTCGAGTACCATGCCAGCGAGAATGGTTTCAGCCTGAGCAAGGACCCTGATGGCGGGCCGGAGCCTTTAGTTTCCAACACGGGCGGAGCAGGCTTTCTACTGGCCCAGTTTGCACAGGACTCGCCCGTCGGCCCAGACGAGACGGCTTCCAAGCCGACCGATCCCAGCACGTCCAGCGACATTCTTGGCCAGAATTATGCGTGTCGATGGCATCCGGCCACTTCCTGGAGCATTGCGATGTCGCCCCAAATAGGCCTGCCCGTACCTCCTGCTGGCCAGTCGTGGTTGGGCTCCAACGGAGGGATGTCGCCGTTGCCGACAGAGACCCAGCCGAGTTGGGCACCGGGGCCAGCCCCACACAAAGAAGCTCACGACGTCAGATTCTCACCCGCCTCGCAGCAGGTAGTCTCAACGCAGTGGGGGTTTCTCGGCATCGACATCGATGAGGTGCACAAGGCTGTGGGCGTGTATTTGGAGTGGGAGCTTCCCGGCTACTCGGCGTTATGTAGAGAGCCGTTCTTGGAGGACCTGTCGATGCAGCGCCGGCGGTTCTGCTCCGAGGCACTGGTCTGCGCCATCATGGCCAGGGCATATCAGATGATGGAATGTGACAGGGACAGGACGACACAACAGTACCGGATCAGGAGGCTATACAACCGAGCGCTGACGCTGCTTATCGTGGAGAGAGATACGCTGGAGACCATGTACCCTTTCATCCAAACCCTGACCGTCCTTGCGTCGGTGGAATTTGTGTATAACCGGAAGCAGGAGGCGTGGGACCTGGCGTTTGAGGCGGCGCGGTTGGCGATCCTGGACGCGTTGGACTACATGGAACGGCCCTCGGCGAGCGACGAGCATCTCCAAGTGAGGGCCAATGCGTTCTGCGGCGCGGTATCGCTCCCTAGGTGAGTTGTGGGCGTGAAGCAGCAGATGTTTGTCGGGGTTGAAATGACTGACGAGCCATGGAAACGCGGCAGACTGATGCGCCTTGTTCTGACCAAGGGCGAACCGCTAGACGCGCCACTATTCATGCGCCTAGGGACAAACTCGGACGAGACGCCCGCGAGCCGCATTGAACGAGGTAAAAGGCTGGACGAATCATGGCCGGGATTTGTTTCAGCATGTTTTGGCTAACAACCGGGTGCGTAGGGATTCGTCTCCAAAAGCATTTCTGCGCCCTAGTGCCGTGGTGTCCGGCACGGAATGCGTTTACATGGCAGGTAACCGAGCAGGCGCATACCTACATGATGTTCCACTGCAACGAGGGCTGCCTTCAGGATAACAAGGCCGACCTGTTTGAGTTGTATCCCATGCTAACCAAGTGCTTCGAGGCGTGGATGGCCAGGCCGGAGAATCAATATATGTCACCAGGCACGGTGTACAGCCAGTAAGTGGCAGGAGCACAGCAGACCAGAACAATCTTCTAACAAGGGGCGGCACAGGATTCAGCACTACTTCAGCGTCATAACCGTCTTCCAGCCGTACATGAACGACCGCACGCTGGCCACGAGCCTGCGGCCGCGCGAGGTGCTAGCCGCATCGACCAAGGCCGTGATGGAGCTCGCGTGGAAATTCAAGGTGAGTTGGGGGCTCGAGCGGGTGCACCTGAGCTTCCCATACATCCTGGGCATCGCCATGCAGATCGAAATGGCCCTGACGGACCCGAACTACGTGACGGTGGAGATGGGCGAGGCCGAGGGGGCGAGGCCGAGGTGGGCGCACTCGGAAACAGCGTGCAAGGGAGTCATGATGCTGGCGGAGTTGGCGTCGCACCATATGGGCGCGCAGAACTTTCTGGCGGCCGTGTCGAGGATGTGCCGGTGACATGTACCCGTTGATGGTTGGTGTTGGCTAGGGGAGGGACGGAAGGCAAGCAAGGTGGTGGGCGATACGGACGCGCTGTTCAACGGACGCTGCCTCAAGCAGCGTAGGAAATGACGAGATGAATTACGGCAGTCTTCTTTGGGATATGGGGTTTTATGGAAGGGCGTTGCGATACACCGCGGCGCTTTGCAAGAGCGGCTGGGAGCACGCGGGCGACGAAGGCAGTAGGGGACGGCTAAGGGTCCTGGGCAGTCAGTCAGCCCAGTCTTCGCGTAGCATCGCACAGACGCTAACGCAACGGGAACTAACGAATCTGTTCGGCGCAATTTTATGGGATCCACGTTCCACGCGGGTAGCTGCAGGACGACAGAAGGCTTGGCTTGGGATACTGACAGGGCGGAGCATACGAGTAGTTTATGTAAAGTAAATAACACTAACAAATAACGAATCAGCAAACGTGATTCATAAGAACTCCAACAACTACATGAAATAAATACACAAACGCGTAAGCATGACGAGCTCGACCTATCTTGTATCTTCCTCCAAGTCCTGACTTTCAGGGCTGCCGGTGTGTCAGGTTGACTTGAGTAAATTCTGGCTCGCCAGAAATCAAGCAAGTCGGTGACAGACGATATCCAGTCGCTCCCGCGGATCGACGTGAAGGGACGGTGGTACATACTGGAAGTATGGACCACAGAAAAGGAGGCAGGCCGCGAACGACTTGGATCAAGGATCACGGGGTCTTCTTACTCGAATTGGGCCCCGGTGGCGCTACCAAGCCGGCACAGTGGCTCTGTCGAGCCTATGACAACGTGGGAAACCCTCAGCTCTTCCAGGTCTGCCTCAACCTCTGCTACATCACATCTTAGAGAGCATGTGCCCTTGCTTTCTGTTGGGGCTTTACTGACGGTGTACGGAAGCACAGGATCCTTCAGAGCGACCCCCCGACCCGCGAAGTCTCCGATGATCACGACTCTGTACTCGAACTTCAAGTGGCAGTCTCAAAGCGCCCTCGGCTTGAGCCACTGACGAAAGCGAAGGCACAACGCGCCAAAGAACTAGCCCTCGCCTACATCATCGATGCGGACCAGCCCTTCTCAGCATTCTCGAATAAATATATGAAGAAGCTGCTCAATCTCTTCGACCCAGCATTGGCGGCTCAATTAGCTCTTGGGCGGACCTCTTTTCGGAAGGATCTGCCAAAGCTCTTTGAGATTTCTTTCCTAATCCTATCCAAATATGCGGATCATGTCCTATACTTCAGTGTTTATGTTGTGCACAGTAGGACAAAGCCTTGGCTCTAGACACTCGCAGGGCTGGTAGCAAGCATCTGCCGCATCTCGTTCAGCTGCTCCTCATTGGGATCAGCCGAGATCCAAGGGCCCTTCTCGTCCTCAGTGGCATTGTGGAAGGCCTCGGCACGTCTGAGCGTCTGCACGTCGAGATCAGTGATGTAGGACTTGCCGTCAGCCAGTCTGATGCGCACCTCGTGGGCGGTACACAGCATCATGTCATCCTTGGCAAGCCGACGGGGGCCATCAAAGACAGCCATCACCCTCTTCTTCATGGTCATCCGACTCTTGTCAAAGCCCCACGAGGTAGGATAAACTCGACGATGCTTGCGGCTCTTCGTCTTGGTGGCCAGGTGGACACCACCACGAGAATGCGTCAGGCCACGCGACTTCTGAACACCACCCACCGGGTTGGTCTTCTTCTTGGTCACTGGCGAGCATGTTCTAGAAGCGTCCTCCGCGTCCTCCTCCACCATGTCATCGTCATCGTCGTCCTCCGCAAAGGATGTAGTCTGAGTGGTCGTGGGCAGATTGTTCTTCTCTAGTGTTTGGTGAACGATTTTGTCGTTCTCTACCTCAGCCAGACGCTGGGCGTTAATTGCCTCAGCAGGGTCCTCCTGCTGAACAATGCGCAGTACACAGTCGTCCAAGTGCTCGTAAAAGTCCTGAGCATTGGAGAAGGTCCGCGAGCAAGTGCTGCACTTGCCTGTGGCATCGGGAGCATAACCGGAAAGCTTCTTGCCATCGCCGCCTAGACCATTCGAAGTCTTCTTGCGACGGTTTGGGGGAGTTTGCTCGATGCCGTGGACGGCGGTCAGGTGACGCTTGAAAACGTCGGCACGATTGAACGACTTCTCGGCGGCTGACCCCGACCCCGGACAAAATCCACAGACCATGTTGCCCTTGTAGTGCGTCAAAGTATGACGGTTCTTGTCATACTTCCTTGCGAACCCCTTAACGTGGTACTCACACGTCTGGATTGGGCACTTTTCGGGCCGCTCGGTCTGGTGCGTGAGCATGTGTGCCTTCAGATCTTTGAAGGTCTTACCACAATCAGGATAGGTGCAGCACTGCTCCTCTTTGGTCTCGTTGCCGCTGTGGTAATCTCTGTTAGGTGTCGGTGAAATGAAGGCAGTGGCGCTGGGACAGCGACGGTGAGAATCCATGGGGGCGGGGCATAGGCTGGCGTTGAAGGTGTTTTGAAAGCCAGTATTAGAGTAGAATGGCGAAGCGCTACTAGTTCGCAGCATCGGAGGTTGCAGCGAGGAGGAAGCCGCTGAAGGAGACACCGGGTAGTGGTGGATAGGATTCTGATATCTCGAGTAGTCGTAATTGGCCATGTACTCATTGCCAACAATGGTAAGTAGGATATCCAAAGGGTAGGCACTCCAGTCGGAAAGAGGACCCATCTGTCCATGGTGAGACTGAGGAGAGCTGACGGCGGAGGAAGTGGCAGAGGGAGCGGATGAGAAGCCGGATGAAGATAGTCTTAGATCACCGTCATAGAGGCCATTGCGGATGTGTAGGTGTGGGGATTGACAAGGTGGAGAGTTTGAGCGGTGGCCGGCAGCGTTGCTGCACTGAGCTATCTCCCTACTGCGACAGGGTTCAACAGCCATCTCTCAATTTTTCGAGTGCCTACGGTACAGTGGGCGGCAATAAGTTTGTATCTCCTGTAAGTATGACGATCCGCACTTAGCCCAATTAAGCTGTTGTTGTGTTGCCACTTTAAAGCCTCTTTTTCCTACCTGTATGAAGCTTATGAAGGCAGCAAAGGATGTATAGCATGGTATTGATGAGGCTACTATAGTGAATCTGGTTAATACAATAAAGCACCATCCAAGAAAGCGTCGAACAACCTATTCCGGCTAGTTGCTACTCGAGATACCTGACAGGGGATGCAAACTTATTGCCGCCCACTGTACATGAGAACGCTGGCTGCATCTGCAGGACGATAAACAAACCCTGCAATTCTTGGATTAAGCCGTGCCGTGTTATCAATCCTTTCCGCTTCGAACCCGCAGGCCCTTGTCGACGGTGACAGGAGACCAGAAAACCCCCCCCTGTGGTTCTCAGCAAGTGGGGAAAGCTTGCGATTATGATACCGACTGTTCGAATATATGCCATAACTCCTCGTTCTCTTTGCTTTTTTCTTCTTCTTTGTTTCGGTCCTCGAGTGAGGAAGGTCACATGGGTGGTATTTGACCAAATATTGGCCCGCGTCGCTCCCTTTTTCAGCTAATTAGATAACATCTGGGCCGGCTGAGCGACCTCGGATATTGACGACAGACCTCTTAACCGGTCCGAAGGAGTCGTTTGGGGCATGCCGTTCTTCTGGGCGAATTGGTTCTGCGAAAAGTCGTTAGCCGTGACATCTAGCATTGTCTCGGCAACTTCATCCTGTGTATAAGGTCTCTGAGGCATTTTTAAGACGGCTACGGAGTACAAGGGTCTATTCTAGGTAAAAAACATTCATCAAAGTTCGAGGAGGCCAAGTCATGGAGAGTCATATGCAAGAATTTTACGTAGGTGTTGTGCGACCAAGCCACCTACGTCACCTAAAAAGTAATGTGATATTATTGAGCACCATAGAATCTTCAGCAAACTGGCGGTTTTTTTTTTTGGTTTTTTTTTTGGAATAACTTCAAGTCGGACGATGAACCAGGTAATTTGAAAAAGGCATTTTGTACGGGGAAATTTTTTTTTTGCTTACCGCTAGGTGGGTATTACCGGTGGATGAGTACTGTAGGGTATTCGCTACATTCCTCCCGGCTTCGGACTGCCTAGGAGATAGGAGCGGGAGCATGTGTCGATCATCAAGCATAACTGCCTTAATTTCAAAGGTAGCGCGAGACAGTGTTTCAGAAAACCAGGCCATTGGTGCATATGTGGCGTACATTCAGCTGCAATTTGGCGGCAGTGTCTCAGAAAATCAGGCCATCGGTGCATATGTGGCGTACATTCAGCTGCAAATGGGCGACAGGGTTCAGAAAACCAGGCCATTATGGCGTAAGTCGCGTACGCCCATCCTTTGGTTCGGCTATTTTGCTCACATCTCAGACTGCGTGGTGATGGCATCAAGACTTGCACATGAACATGGGGGTTAGTTCTAATTCATAAGATCCATCTCCTTGAGTGCGCGAAGGCACCACCTACGTATCGGACATGGATCTGGTCCAATTAAAACCCGGAAAAAACTAGTGACATGAACCAGCTGAGAAATTGACTGATGGTAGAAGTCCCAGTATTTAGGCTTTTTACTAAGAGCCACATTGCATGTTAGACAATCCTACCGGACATTTGTAGCTTTGCGGGGCTGCTGCCGCTCTGACTGTGGCTGCACCCGGTTGTTGATGCTATTCGCATCTAGCTGTTGCAATGAGCGTTGTCTTCTAGGGCGTTCAGAGCTCTGACTTCTTGGCGTAATGATATCCCCAGCACGGTATCTTTGCCTCGACGAGCCCTGGTTTCCGTAGGGTTTGAAGATACTGTCCACAATGGCCTGTTGCCAACGGCTCTGTGGCTGCCGAATATCTGCTTGATTTAACGGCTATATGATTGCGTTTGAATTGACCCTTTTCCTGTTCTTGATGATGGTCTCAGAGCCCTTGTAAACGGTTGATAAGAACAATAATAGGGCGTTATTCTTCCATGCAACTTGGTTGACCTTAGAAGTTATTAGTAAGGGATCCTTAGGGTTGGATTTCACAGGATCCTAATCTACATAACCTTCCTACCCAATCATCAGGCGTGAGCCATGTCTGGAGATGCCCCCCAAGGCCACAGACCCTTTCCCTTCCTATCGTTTTTCTTTGCAATGACGATATCGCGATATAGCCCACAGTTCGTACGGCAGGTCCCTGTGGCCCCAATTTCTAGGATTATAAGAGCTTTGGAAAGGTCGGGTGATGAGACAAGGTTATCAAGGAAGACAAGATAGGTCTCTTCCGGCAGCCTATTTACTAGTGCAACAACAACAGTTTGAGTTGGGTTCAACGGCGGCAGTGTTGCTGTTGAAATATCTTTCACCATCTGGCTAGCTATCCCTTCCAACGGCTCGTATGAACCCTCGATATCTAGGGCTCCTTCATCGGCTGAGCTCGTCAGAGCCCTTGTTAGAGCTATCATCTGGGCTGTTGTCCGGGACCATAGCCACAGCCCCGGTCCTAGCAGTGGCTTCAACACCAATAGGGCCGTATTGGGTCCGGGGTTGGTGACAATACCACAACAAAAGGTATCCAGAGCAGATAGGGCCCAGACTTTAAGCCCTGTAGGCGTTTGCTTCGTATTGGTTCTCACCTTGTGGCGGGACCGTCCTTTGAAGCCGATGATAGAACGATATGCGCCTTCTTTTTGAGAAGCTTATCGAGGACATGATACCATGAAGACCATACATGGGCAAGCTGTATAACATGTTAAGAAATCCCTTAACATGTTAAACAGAACAAGATAAGAAAAAATACAGATTACAGGATAACAGGATAAGATAACGGGATAACAGGATAAGGAACACGATAGTAAGCCAATGAGGCGATGAAATCAACCAATTAATTTAACGACTCTATTCTATATCAATCAATATCCTCTCTGTCTTCTAAGTCGTCATCTGAATCAGTAAGACCATCCTTTAATGCAGAAAACATCATCGGTAACCCAAATCCACCGCGGGATGTAGGTATGATATGACCTTCGCGCAGCCAGCTGCCTATACACTCTACCCTCTCAATGTTTGCACATTGAATCCGCAGCCTATCCCATGAGCATGTCCTGCGGGCCCCAGAGAAGGCTCTCTCTGGTTCGGATGACTCTGGTGAGATGGAGAGTATCGCGATGGCCATGCGGCTAAGTCGTGGATATCTTCTCCGCTGCTCAGATGCGCACCACCATTGAAGCAGTGTAGAATCGATCTCTATCGGCTGAGCGGTAATAAAGGTCATGAAATCATCCTCAGAACGCAACACGGCGGTCTTTACCTTCATATTCCTCGCCAATTGAGCTAGTTTATTACTCTCGTGTTCCACAAAGTCCGCGACACCGCTCGGAGCGGCCGGAGGCTTAGTAGGGAGCTCAATATTGTATTCTTCCTCCCAAATCACTTGTGCTCCGCCAATTGCGTTGTCGTACCACTCATCCGGCCAGTTCTGCTTAATGTAGGCGTCTCGTTTCGAAGGGTCGAGAAGGAGAGCGGCGGAATAAACGGGAACGTCCTCGGTCATGGTGTAGTATTTATTCATAATGAACCAGCCCATATCGATGGCATGTAGCATGCGTTCATCGCGTGTCTCGGATGCGCTGTAGTACCGCTATAATCGTATTAGCATCTATCTTAACTGTTGAGACCAGCGATGAGATGTCCGCACGGGTCCCGGCCGCACCATGCATGCGAGAGATATCTCAAATGTGGGATTAACGCTGAGATGTCCCCGCTACCTCGCAATGAATGACTCACTTTCTCGTTTTCATAATGAGAAAGAAGGCAGTCCATTAGAAATAATGACTGTGAAAGAGATGCTTTATTGCCCTCAGCGCACAATGTAGCACCATGAAAGGGTTGGAGAAATAGGTACGCTTTCTGAAGCAAATCCCAATCAGCCGCCGTCAATCGATTGTCTCCGAGGATCTGCTCGTGTTCATGCATGAATTGAACGATATGCGCCTTCTTTTTGAGAAGCTTATCGAGGACATGATACCATGAAGACCACCGCGTCTGTCCAAACAGCCAGACCGTGCAGTTTACATAGCGCAGGTATGCCCTCAATGCCTAGATAGTCCTCATCAACGTTCGATCTCGAGAGACGTCTGCGTCCTCTACGTCTTCTGGTGGTGAGGGCCTGAGAGAAGCGAATTAACAGGTCTTCACTAGTGGCTTCAGATGCGGCTTCAAGTGCGGCGATAAGGGCTTCATTCGATGATCCGAGAAGCAAGGCTTGAAGGGAGAGATTGATGATGTGGCCGATGCAGCGGATGCGGCGTTTTTGGGGGTCATAGTCGATCTACTGCTCATCATTAGATTAGTCCATCACAAACGGCTGCCAACTTACATTAAGATTCTCTTTCAATCGACGCGCTATGGACTTCAGACAGGTGTCGTTTGATATAGCGTTATCCCCGGTGTGATAGCCGAGTTTTGACATGATTCCGAAGGTCTCGAGAATACTCATAATGAGATCAGCTTGCCGCTCTCCAGAGTGGTTATCGCGACATTCCGGTAGTCCTAGAAGTGCCTTCTGCAGCTGATAATCCTGATCAACCCATTGAGCACAAACAGCCAGTAGAGCATGACGATGTAGCGATGTCCAGAGATCGGTGGAGATGTAAATAGGCGAGGACACGATTGCTAATAATTTGTCTTTGATCTGATCTCTATAGAATACGTGATTTTCTGCAATGTGGCGCATGGCCTGGCGTCTGGACGTGATTAATTGATCACCGATGGTCGGATTGCATGCCAAAGCGAGATCCTTCAACTCGTTCCATTCAACAGCTAAAAAAGGAGCTCTCCGCTATGTGAGCAGTCCTATAATAGCTTCAATATATGCCTGCTGATTGAAAACCTGCCGAAGACTATCAGGTGTAGGGATAGATGCAAACATGGCGGGTAATGAGCGTTGATTCGATGATATCGGCGAAGGCGGTGGCGGCGGTCGAAGCTGCGCAGCATGGCGGTTTCTGATATGATATATAGCTGTTGCTCGATGTCCATGGCTCCATTTAGGGCATAATCGGCACACATAAAGCACAGTGCCTTTGGTCTTTCGTTTGCGGCCGGCGGCAAGCGGTTTATTCTTATCTGGATACTGCCGATCCATAATAGAGAAGAAGTTTGAAGGTAATTGATCAGATGTTTGAGAATTAGAGTTGCTGATCGACGATAAAATATCGCTTTCTGAAGCCATAATGATAGGTATGAGATGAAAACTATCTTAATGTGAAAATTTTCCGGTAGTTGTGATATCTGCGGTGATAAAAAGTTGTCACATTCAGCAATGAATTGATTGTCATAGAAGCTCTTGGTTATCTATCTAATAAGTGGAAAATAGGTCGGTTTCTTATACCTAGGGTGAAGGGCCTCTGGGGCCGTTGTGTTGAAGAACTTGCTTTTTGGGAAACATAGATAACACGAACCGCTGACCGGAAGTTCGGACTTCCGACCTGCCAGTCAGCAGTTTTTCTGAACAGCTGAGAGCCCTCCTTCGGTTTGATCAAATGTATGACCTTTTGGTCCGTTTGATGTGACAAAAGCAATGAAAAAAGCTTATTTCACTTATCCTGTTTATTCTGTTATTCCGTTATAACAGATTAGTGTGAGAGCCATAACATGATAACAGAATAACAGAATAAAAAAATATTAACATGTTATACAAAACAAGCAACAGAATAACAGAACAAGTTGCCCATGTCTGGATGATACCTTCATCTATGCCAATAACGCCCAAGGGTCAAGAAGATCAGAGGATCCCTCAGGAGGTGTTGGAGTCCGTAGCTGGACATCAAGTTTCGAGATCACATAGATTGCATCTAGAGGAGCAAGACCCCGGTGAGAGGCAACCAATTCTATGGTGCATACGGCTACTCATTCAGGGGACCCCCTGGAGTCTCTAATAGAGAAGTTACGGGATGTCGGAAGCAAAGGCCCGAACATTAGAGGCAAAGGTCCATCAATTGGAAGCACACATACGAAGTTTGCAGGCTGAGAGCTCTACCGTCGCTGCTCGAATGCGTGGCTCGAAAGATTGACACAAGAGGGCATAGGTATTGACACAAGAGGGTTCTGTTTAAGGTGAGAGCTACCAGGCAAGAGGAACGAAGCGTGGCAACTAATGGGTAAGAAAGGAGGAAACTTGGTGGTTGGAGCGCCATGGAGATTGAAGGAATAAACAACGGCAAGTAGCTTGAACCGGAAAGGCTTTGGAGGCTGTCTTCATGCGCGTGGTCTGGATGTCTGCCGCACTTGGGGAGAACCTGAGACAGCAATAACGAAAGAAACCCAACCAGGACAGCGGAGATGAGACCAAGACGCGGTCCGAGACGAGAAAGAAGGAGTCAGATTTCCCCGAGCCGAGAAAACGCGTTAACGCGATGTATTTATAATAACAAGACGAAAGAGAAACTAAATAAAGATAATGCACAGCCTGCATCATTGACCCGGCAAGCACCCGGCTCCCATGATCGACTTTCAGCTGACCACATCCGCCGACCTTAACCCTGTTTTCAAGCCTCAGATTCCTACCGCAAATTCCCCGTCCCAGACAACTATATGTTTACAAAGGCCTTATGTGGGATTAGGTCTTTGGCGGCTTACGCACCTCCCACCAAGGACCTTTCTCTACATCCGACATTGTCCAAGTAGAGTGATCACGCTGCCCGTTACTCTCATTTCCTGATGCTTCAGAATCCCCGACCAACCGTGTTTGCGATTCCTGCCCTATACTAGTAACCCTGGTGTTGATTGTTAGAACTGTTCCAAGTAGAAGATGAGGACTATTATCTATGTACCGCCGCCTTTGGATCGGGGGACTTGGATGAGGCATCTTGCCCTTCATTGATAGCGGTCAGCCTATCGGCTCGCATGTTTGAGCCAACTGATGACAAATTCCACTTCCAGAACTCATTCTCCAGGTAGAGGAAAATCCAAGCCGTGCACTGCACAACGTAGAAGGTGAGGATTCCTTCTCTACCAATCCCGACAGCAGCTCCAAGTATTACCACGGAAAACACACATGTTAACACAGCAGTGATGGCCCAGCTCCAAAGCCGCCTCGTTATCTTTGCCCGTCTGTGTCGTATCGAGCGCAACCCTATACCAGCATCGCTGAAGTAGGCTGGCAACGGAGCTGCGCAAAGGCACATGAACGATGGCTTCGGCGACGGATCCAGCGCTGCACTCAATTCAAGTTCAAGTAACTTTAACGCTAAATGCAGCAATATGATTGGAGAACTTGATCAAGTTCAATTCAATTATCTCAAATTATCCAATTAAAAAGCCGGATTCTTGCATTAAAGTTACTTGAACTTGAATTGAGCGCAGCGCTGGACGGATCGCTGGTTTGCGTCGGTGGCTCTAATACAAGGCCGGTAACGAGAATGGCGAGTTGGAAGACAAGACTGGCATAGTAGACGATACGGCCTCGACACAGACCGAACGTGTAATCGCCCCATGATTCGCTTCTTTCGAAAACTAAAATATTCTGTCTTTCGTCAGCTCGTTTCTCACAACCGTGGCTCGCACATACAAGGCGGATCAATGAGCAAAGCAGAACCGCCAACATGGAGAAGTGGCACAAGGAGGCAGCAGTTCCGTCTTGGTGGCGGGCTCTGAAAGGTACCGCAAGTAACAAGGCCATGCTTGCAATGGCACCAGCGGCAGCGACGCACACAGAACATTTGAGTACTGGACCAAGCTTGACGGGAGCTCTTGAATGGTGAAGGCGCTATACACTCATAAATGAAAGGACGAGGTTAGGGAATAAAGCCACGGCAGTCGATACCGAGGCTGGAATGATTGACTCCATCCTCAGGTATGGTGGTTGATGTAGCGGCTCCAGGGGAACCCGGTGGAGTGGATGAGGCAACCAGATGCGACCCAAAGTCGGGGCAAGAAGCTGACACGGCGAACCATAGGAGAAAGGTGCCAGGGGAGGTGCAGAAAGGCAACCAGATGTAAGGCAGATGTGCAGATTCGGACGGGGGGGAAGGCAGATTTATGTGTCAAGCTTACATGTTTGATGAGATCCGGCAATATCGGAACCCGAGGTCATTGCGAATCGACCTTTTATGTTCAAAAAAAAAAAAAGCTTTTGTGACGGAGTGTCACTGCCAGCATCAGTGACTCTGCAAGTTACGGATCACGGGGGTGGATGTGCTGTCCCGAGGACCAAAGCTGAAGAGCAGAGAGCACAGGGGAAAGGGGTGAGACCCACCGAGTATTTCTTGAGAGTACTCGGTGGGTCTCACCCCCTTCCCCTTTTCGTCTTTCCCCCACAACTTCCTCCTCTCCTCTCAACTGTTTTGCACCACCCTCGTCCCAAACATCGCCGAGAGCGCGCAACGAAACTACAATGACGGACATTGTTGAAACAAGCTTCAATGGCTACAAATCCATGAAAGCTCTAGAGAAACTACAATCATTTTCGGATTCTCTCATCGGGAATCATCTAATCACCCGTTTTATCCGGCCTTGGAAAGGGCACTTTCTTTTTGAGGAAATCTGTACTTTGTTTCTTGATCTTGGCAATGGCTGTTTTGCTCTGAAATGTTCATCTCTAGTCATTCCGTGTTGCCCAAAAGCAAAGACTGATTCGGATGCGAGGGAAATACTCTTCATGTCAGGAGATTGGGTAAAAGGAAACCGGTAGGCCTACCATTACAGCCTCCGTGCCTGCTACAGTAGCTCATAATAACAGTGAAGTAAAGCCACCAGCTCATTCTGATTCCGAAGACTGCGAGTCCTACGCACACGTGGCTTTGTGTCAATCTTCCGATAAAGGTCAACTGCCAGACCAACCCCGTCTTCAAGTTGTTCCCATTACGCCAATAGTTTGGGATCGAAATCAACGCAAAGAAGCCCAGAAGAAATGGACGAACGATGATATCATTGACAGCTCTGTCGACCGAATACACAAAGGCTTCAAACTCGCCAAGGAGATCAAAGGTAGTATAAGGAGAGATATCGACAATTCACTGGCGGTAATACGTCACCAGCATGGTACACCCGGATTCAACCTATGCGAGAAACTTTGGTCATTTTCCAAAGACACCAAAGACAACACCAGCGTATTGTTATACTTACTACAGCTGTTAGCGGCAAACGACTCATATTATGAATGGAAAGATAAAGGAAGGACTGACATTCCGTACAACTCCCAGAAGTATTTGTCGGGATCGGGCTCCGGGACCAGAGGCCGCTGCTGCTCGGGGGATGAAAAGGCGCGGTTGTCCTCATCCTGTCGGCTGGCGAGAATTTCGGCGGTGAAGTCGTCCATATCCGGCGGGTTGCGGCGGTCATGCATGTCCAAGTGGATTGGGAGTGCTAGCGCAAGAGATGCTTGGATGTCATGTTTCGGTAAGATTCTGAGAGATGTTAAGAATGAGCTGGTGTTATTTGACTTCCGAGCAATATATTAGCATTCAAATGAAAATTGTCACAACTCTCACGAATCATAAAATAAGGAAGCTGATTCATCCCAACTATTCTTATTTCTAAGTATGTAGTATTTTTCTCCGCTGCAAGTCGATCTTGTATCACAGAATCCTCCATTCTACCAACTCTCCAGGCAATTCGGACTGCATTGGGATATCCTCCTCGATTCTTTCAGGCCGTAGAATGAAAACGCATACGGACCGAATGACAAAGAGCTTGCTGAGCAACTGACTGCACTGTGGACGCAAAGCAAATGAATTGAGATTGTTCAGGTCATAGATTTAAGTGAGGTAAGATGTACTCAGCCACAGTGGCGAGATGATGATCAAAGAAGAATGAAATGCACTAATTTTCATGACGCTTCGCTCTATAGTACCCGGGTCTAATGATGCTAATCCGCCCCAAATGTATGTACAAACAAAACAAGAAGCTAGAAGAAAATAAGAGGCGAAACCCCTCAAACTAAATTTCAGATTGGCCGATAGCCTGCTTGAGGCGCTGGGCTTTGCGCATGACGCACTGTTCGCGCTCCTGAATCTCGACAAACGCCTGCGTCAGGAGGTTATCCTTGGCGAAGCTCTTATTCAAGCCCCAGAAGAAGCCTTTCCAGGCACTGCACTCACTGGCCTTGGCGAAGCTGGCAAGGTCCGGAGCGTCGGGTCGGACACCCGAAAAAGCACGGTGGACGCTGTCCAGCAAGTAGGTGACGGTGTCGATGACGAGGGAGGCTTTGAGCAGGCTGCCGACTGTGCCCGGGTACTTCCACATGGTTATGTCGAGTTGGTTGTTCTTGGTGTGGCGCTTGTACAGGGAGTTGACGGTGAACTCGAACGAGTGCAGCAGCTGGGTGTAGCAGCCGAGGAGAAGGAAAATGGTGGAGGACTGGGGGATGGAGGGCGTTTGCTCTGCCTCGAACATGCTGAAGTCGTCGACGCTAGGGTTGCGCGAGGATAAGCGCGAGTCGTCCTCAAGGCTAGGTACGGACGACGCGTCTGAGACGCTCAAGTCGATGCCCAGACCGAGGGTGTAGTTGTCGGGCATTATCTGGAGGGCAATCTTGATGAGCTCGCACGAGAACTCGACCATCTCAATTGTGATATTGCTCACGAAGCCGACATCTCCCAGCATGGGTATATTGCGGTAGTTCTCATGGAACTGCAGGATCTTGGCGTTAAGGGCGGTAAGCTTGTAGAAGTAGGTGGTGCTAGAGGTTCCGGTTGTCTTGGGCGAGGTGGGAGGTGTGGACTCGGAGATGGAGGCAGGCATGGAATGGTGCATGGCTTGCTCGCGGCTAGCGACGCTTGGGTCGGCCTTGATGAGGTAGGGCATATCCGGGGTGACTTCGAGCATGTCAGCAGCACTGGTGAAGGAAGTGCCCAGGTCGAGGTTGAGGTCAATTTCCGAGCGATAAGACATATTTGTCCGTTAGCTGCGGTCATATTGACTATTAACTACAGAGGGTAAAACGTACAGAGTCCGAGGGGCCCAGGTTGGATGGAGGGTGGTGTTGGACCAGGTGCTGTGAGAAACCCAGCCGCCATTGGCTTCGCTGCTTCCGTCGGGACAAGCGGAAGGCATGCCAAAGACGGCATTGTTGAGCTGAGTAATGGGAGTTATGATGGCGGTTCCCGCGGCATCGTAGAAGGCCGTGTAGTCCGGGCCGCACATCATGTGCTCGTCGGACCTAAGGGGAGACAGACCGGACACAGACGAGTAGCGCGGTGTGAAGGAGGCGGGGTCGGCTGGCATAGGGGAGAGGTTGTAGGAGGAGGACACAGAGGACCTAGGGCTATGGAAGCGAGTGAGGCCCGGGCTAGTTTTACGCTTGTTGACCTTTGCCGGACGCCCGATCTTGCCGCGCTCCGAGACGACGCAGGGCGCGTCGGCCTTGCGGCAGCGCGAACAAGGCTTGTCAGGCTGGTTCTTCTCAGGGTCGACGGCGCGAGAGCATCGCAGCTTCTGGGCGTGGCAGCGGTCGCAGGCAAGCCGACGAGGCTTGTCTTGGACCATTGTGATGTGGAAGTGTGTATGTGTGCGGGAAATGTTGGAGTACAGGGGCTGGATAAGAGTAGAGGTGGATGTTGCAGTGTGAACTATACTTGTAGGCGTGGCCGTTTTATTATAAGTATTGTGTAGTTTGGAGATAGAGAAGGAAATGAGGGAGAAGAAAAAAGATGGGCAGTGGACGAATTGATGATGAACCAAAACCAGTGGTCAAAGCGAGGCGAGAAACTGTGATAACTCATATGTCAGGCTTGTCTTGCATGGGGTGTGACGGGACGGGATGATGGGGATTCTAGGCCGTAGGGCTTCTGGGTGTGGTGGACTGGCAGCGCGCGCTGCTTGGGCCTGGCGTGGATACTGGGGTCAGTGCGGATGTATCATTGTTGACCACCAGGATTGCCCAAGCCTAAGTCTATGCTGATCCAGCGACAAAAGCGGAGGAATCTGATTTCCCAATGTCTTTCCTGTTGCTCCTTCTGCCTGCTCGCTTGTCTGCTTGCTGCTGCATCATGTCTCTCCTTGTCCCTGCGCCAAGATGACAGGTCTGTGGACTCCTTGCGAATCGAGATTGTTGAGCGAGAAAAAAATAAAAGTGGCCGCCGGTTCCCCGTTGTCACGGTCCATGACAGGGCTCTTATGGGATATTGCGTGCTACAGTAATTGTTACCGATTGCGACTATTGGCTAATCTTTTGCTCTATGGTAAAGTGGTCAACAGCACAACCATTACACCCGTCTTTGCTGTGCGTCCGCACTCTCACCTTCCGCCTTTCACATCTTCCCCTTTCCACACCTCCTTCTACAATTCCCTCCGTCTTGTCTGCCAATTTCTCAATATCCGTTAACCTCAACTTTCCAACGTACCGTACTAGATGACCGGAATCACGCCGTCGCTTTCAGCGGCAATATGCCCTCTTCAGGAAAGGCTGCTGATGTTCTGATGTCTTCTTATGCAGGTACATCGGCGGAAGTGGAGTCATCTAATTCACTCGCTCGATCGACATTTCTCTGTCTTTCATGATGACTTCAAGCACGTATCTCCGAGGCAGTCCGGAGGTGTCAGGAGCGTACCTGACAAGCATTTCATCAATTGAAACAGCGAATTAATCAGCGACCTCGGCTCTATGCTAATCTTGCCTATGAAAGAAGCCCCAGCATTTGGGTTTTGTACAAGGAACCACATCGCTAATTGCTTCCCCCGGCAGCCTTAACCTTTGATCCCTTACAGAGAGCCGTTGTAATTAACAGCTGACAAGTTTATATCCCATCTCTAAATAGTCTAGTTCCAACCGTCACAGTGCATGCTCGACTAAGAACCGAGTAGCTAGGTAACTCCGGGGGCTGGTGGATGCCAAGAAGAGGCTACCCAATGTGGTACTGCAAGCCCAGCCAGACAAGCCAGACAAGCCGTGTGATGACGTAGCAACCGCTCTAGCTGGATGAACGCCACTAACCACTAAAACAAAGTTTTCGATGGAAGAGTGGTCCCCTACCATATCGTTCAGCAACTCCCACGCTTTCTAACAGCTTTCTGTCCTCGAATAGCGGCACGTCTGGCTGGGAACATTCACCGAAGAGGCTTACTTGAGGGATTTGATAACGCCCTATCTAGGAAGCAAATTTATAAGCCGTTTATAATAACATGGTAGTATATGTTGGCTCCTATGTTATGGAAATATGTTAGTCCATGGAATACTACCGAGGAAGACCATATTCGAGGACGTCAATCAGGGCACCCAGGCGACACCATGCAGAGGAGGAGTATGATGTATTGGGGGGGGGGGGTTTTGACATACCCTCTTACGGCAGTAGTGATATGACTTGGACGGGAGAAAGAAGCTTAGGCAAGTCGAATATCATAGTTGCTGGCTCGGGGATAGTCGAAACAGAAAGACACTTAGCCTTTGTCGCTGTTGGCTCTTAGTGTCACACAAGGTTGTACCCATCATTAAGCTTGGTGGACAAAACTCCCGTCCCCTACTCCAGAACAAGAAATCTCGGACTGCGGCCAATGTGATCAACACACAAAAGCTTGGCCCTGGACGTTGTCTGGGTTTACATGAAGCGAACACAACTCTCGGCATCCCGTTCACGGCGACTCCTAGATATCTATAGTTGCATTAAATATTTAGCTTCCTTTTTAACCCGGCTTCTCCTGTTGTCGCTGTTGATGTGGCCGCCGCGGCGGTGTTGTCCTGGTTATTAGCCGTCAATTAGCCTGCCATGTCTATAATGGAAGAAGTGGCTGAACTAGGTACATAAAAAATCGGCGGCGGCGGCTTCTTAAGGTCCCTCAATATATCGGCGTTGTTGCGGGGCGGCTGCATCTCCAGTGCGTTCACGCACTTAAAGAGATACATCAGGAGGAAATCGCAGATGGAATTCTAAAAGCGTCATATCCAGCCCATCTCAAGTGCCGTGCTTCCGACACTTCAGTGCCATTGGCCGCTTTAGGAATAACGCCAACCTGCTCCGGAACCTCTGGTCTTGTACCCGACCATCCTAGGACGTTTCCTACTCTGTCCTGTTAGTGTTAGACGCTGTCAGCGAACGGCCACAAGGGAGGCGCCTCTGTGTGAGACACGCGCTGCCAGGTCTCACAATTCTTCCGCTGTTGGCCTCGACCTGGGCTCGTGCAGGCGTTTATATACAGCCACGGCCGGCTATGGCCCAGCAAGAGGTGTCTCTTGTCACATGCTCCCAGGGTTGCCATGTCCACCCCCAAAGCGTACCGGTCTTGACTTCCCCTAAGTGAGCTTTTCAGGGAGTATGGCCATGATCGGATGCTTGCGGAGATAAAAGAGGCTTTGCCCCGTGACCTATGGGGAACCCACTATCGGAGGCGGTCGAACAAGCGTTCGTCATGTCAAGGTAGAGAGGATCCATTCGCATCAGCCTAATCATCTTACTTTCCGCTTCTAGTGCGCGGTGGTTGCTTCTTCTCGTGGGTCAGTTGTTTAAAGACCCCAGGGTTGAGCCTGTATTTTCATTATCATCCCATCCATCTCTGGAGTACCCCGTACATCACATTCGCTGGCTTCTTTCCCCGTCTTTCACAATGCCCGTCACGCACTTCTCCACTGACCCTCCAGTGGCCATCAACAAAAAGGTACAGCCCGCGCCCGTCGACACCGAGATGGTGACCCCGGTGTTGGCTGACCGCTCCAGTAGCCAGTCGTCGGAGAGAACCAAACCCGCTGGGCAGAACCTCGAGAAGATCGGCACTAACAACAAGTACGAGATCAAGGAAGAGGACTGCTACGAGGAGCTTGGCTTTTGCCTCCCCATGTGGAAGAAGTGGTACATCCTCACCGTCGTCTTCTGGGTCCAGGTCTCCATGAACTTCAATACCTCGCTCTACTCCAACGCCGTCCCCGGCATCCAGGAGGAGTTCAGCGTGAGTGCCCAGGCCGCCCGATGCGGTGCCATGATATTCCTCGTCTTCTACGCTTTCGGTTGTGAGCTGTGGGCTCCCTGGTCTGAGGAGCTCGGTCGCTGGCCGATCATGCAGGTCTCGCTCTTCTTCGTCAACGTATTCCAGCTCCCGGTCGCTCTCGCTCCCAACTTTGCCAGCGTTCTCATCGGCCGTGCGCTCGGTGGTCTTAGCTCTGCTGGCGGCTCCGTCACTCTGGGCATGATTGCCGACATGTGGGAGGCGGATACCCAACAATACGCTGTAGCCTACGTGGTTTTCTCTTCTGTTGCTGGCTCCGTCCTGGGCCCCATTGTCGGTGGCTTCTGCGAAGAGTACCTGCACTGGCGGTAAGCATTCACATGTTCCATCCCGGAAACAAATGTCCCTAATCCGAGTATAAGATGGTCCATCTGGGTCCAGCTCATCCTTGGCGGTGTCATTCAAGTGATCCACTTCTTCACCGTGCCCGAGACCCGATCGACCATCATGATGAACCGCATCGCCGAGAAGCGCCGCGCCGCCACCGGTCAGAACGTTTGGGGTCATGATGAACTTGTTCCTTTCAAGGAGCGCTTCTCCATGGGCGAGATCCTGATCACGTGGATGCGTCCCTTTAAGATGTTCCTGACGGAGCCCATCGTCTTGGTTCTATCGCTACTCTCGGGTTTCTCGGATGCCCTGATCTTTATGTTCATACAGTCTTTCGGTCTTGTCTACTCGCAGTGGGGCTTCAGCACCATCGACATTGGTCTGTCCTTCATCTCCATCGGCGTGGGCTACGTAATTGCATGGGCACTCTTCATCCCAGCCATCAAGCACAATATGACGGTCCGCCGCAGCAATCCACTCGACGAACGGGCTCAGTACGAGTCCCGCCTGTGGTTCCTGCTCTATGCCGCCCCCTGTCTCCCCATTGGGCTCATCGGCTTCGCCTGGACCATCTCCGGACCCCCTCTGCACTGGATTGCCTCCATGATCTTCGCTGCTATGATCGGTGTGGCCAACTACTCTATCTATATGGCCACAATTGACTATGTCATTACAGCCTATGGGCCGTATAGTGCTTCGGCTACTGGAAACAATGGGTGGTGTAGGGATTTTTTGGCAGGTGTTCTGACTATCGCGGCTGTGCCTTTCTTCGAAAACGTTGCCCCTTCCAGCGGCCGCAGCCTCGAGTACGCCAACACCATCCTATTCTGCGTCGCTGCCGTCCTCGTCGTTGCTGTTTACATCATTTACTGGAAGGGCGCAGCCATGCGCAAACGCTCGCCCTTCGCCCAGCAGCTTGCTGACCAGCGCATAGAGCTAACCAGCGAGGGTCGCCCTGTCACGCTGGCTGTCGATCATAGCCCCCGTATGTAATATCTTTCCATTCAAATATGGATCATTGTGTGCAGATGGCTCGGTTGTTTTGCGCTCGCAAACCTCTTCTAGATTTAGTCATAGAACCGCCAGCAGCGGGGCAGTTGGACTTCGGCTTTGCTGAATATCGTCAACCATAATAGCCTTCAAATAAGTCAGTGCCATTGAGTAGTGGCGATTGGATGAAGGAACGTCGTGGGTCGGGGCGGGATGCGAGGATAAGGGAATGGAAGATCAAGTATGAAATAGCTCAGCTTGAAGATCAACGACTTCAATCAATATCCATTCAACTCAATTTGATGGCCAGTTGATCAACGTCACTGGAGAGAATGGTTGGCCAGGTCAACTCAACGCCACTGAGCCGTTTGGTTGATTGAATTGATTGATGTGCATCCTTGAACGAGACTACTGACTTTGTAACAGAACACGCAATCCTGTGAATCAAACGAAAACTACCATCATGCCCCGGCAAAGTGAAAGGGTGAGAGAGAGACAGGTCAAAGGGGGTGCAAAGATGTGGGATCAAAGATCAAGACCATTTCCGCTCTTGGCGGCATATATCAGATTTACTGAATATCAGCCAGCCCGTCTGTATGCTGGACCAACCACCCCAACAGTCTGCGAGGAACCCTGCAAAGAAGCGTTTGCACAAAATGCACTTCACCAACATTACGCCGGAGCAAGGAAAGACTGTACCGACTCGCCCTAGGCTTGTGTGCAGTCCCGGCACAGGTGAAACTTGCAATATATGCACTCGAAGCAAGGCTCGAACCCACTACACTGTAAATCCACGTGGACCACATATAAGTGGCCCATCTCTATTACATCCACTTGTCGG
>KL659560.1:273-19159 GCA_000732775.1 Stachybotrys chlorohalonatus IBT 40285 | reverse complement strand
CTGATACAGAAGCTCATCAACTCACTTAAGCAAAGATTGCACGTAATTATCCAGGCACGAGGATATTATACAGAATATTAAATTTCTGCCTTAGGACTATCTAATGGCCTACTTTATATAGAAAATACATCTCTTTTGGTAAAGTTGTGGCTGTTCAAAGTTCATTGTGTTGTCGTGGAAGTGGGTGGCTGGGGTGGGGTGTTCGCAGACTTTTGTCCCCCAATTTTTAATAGGGTGCGTGTACGGAGCGGTGCGAGTATGTGACTCCTGCATGTACGGAGCGGTGCGGGTATGTGACTCCCCATCAGCCTCATTGCTGAGTAATGAACTGCCAATTCCACCTCCTGCATTTTCGGCACCAGGCGAAATTTCTTAGGCATCATCTCATCCCCAAAGGCACATAAAGTTTTATACAGCATGTGTGGGTTCCTACTCGGGGATGGGGCACGACTAAGTCATCATGACCGGAACGGCATGGACTCAGTGCAACTATCAGCAGATTTCGGCTTCGAGGACATTTTTTTGCTCCTACTTGAGAAGGTAATGTCGATGCCAACCAAAAGGATTGTCGGGGTCGTAACCTGGTGCATTGACTAGTATCCATAGACAGCCTCGAGTCATGCAGCTCGTATGCGAGACACCTAGGTTAAAAAATTACAAGATTCATAATTCGGGGAGGATGGCCTCTGATTATACTTAGTCGTGCAAATGCTCTCAAGTCAGACGATATTGACTCTCAAATGATGAGACGAATGTTAATTGAAGGTGGACGGGCTGACAAACATCAATGGGACATCACGTGTGGGGTTGCAGCGGCCAAAGCTGTTGACTCTCGCTGTGCCGTGAGGCCATGGATGACTCGGTTGACCGTCAAAGGAGGATAACCGCAGTATATTGGCACAATGTCCGCCTGGGGCGATTGGTGAGTAGAGATTGTAAGTACAGGTAAGTTATGTAGGCAAGTCCGTAAAGATCAGGGAAGGGTCGGTATCAAATGAATAAACAAATCCAGAAGCATAGAAGACTTGGGCTCGCTCAGCTACGCGGCTTTCCTCGTCCCAGCTTCTAGATGCCTTGAGAAATCTGGAAATTCACCACGCACCTCCAACTCTCCGCCTCATGGATTGAATGCTCATGTATTTTTGGGTGCGAACGGCTTTGGAGCATATACCAACCCTTTTGAGAAATTGCACCAGGAATCATGTGACTCTGTGTGATTCTTGGCGAGTCTGTTGCTTATGCTGGTGAAAGCCAGCCGTCCTGCTCATCCCTGACAAGCCTCATAGGCGTCCAGCGTTGAGATTCGAAGGGGCAAATCGTAGGCCAAGAGTGAGGTCACGTTTTGACTTTCAATTGGAACCCTGACTTCCAGATTCTCAAGGTTGTGAAGATGAAGCCGGAGGCCAGTAGCATCACGCCGCCAAATACCCAAGTGCTTGTCCAATTATGGCCATTACCTGTCTGCTGCAAGATTGCGCCGCCACCGGGTCCACCAGTCAGGGTCCCCACGCCGAAGAAGGCGAAGCCCATGCCAATCCTAGTTCCAATTCTCGATTTATCGGCGGTTAGGACGATAAAAGCGACTGTCGGGAGAGCGATGAATACGCCGGAAAAGAAGCCGAACAGGATGGCAATAACAACTTCGCCCTATAGAACGAGTCATCAGCAAGTCATCAGCATCAACATCACATATAGAGACTCGTTATACCTACCGCGAGTGTATGGACAGCTTGCATGCTCAGGACTAGAACGCCGCAGATGAACCCGCCAGGAATCATCAGGTTCAATGGCCCAGTTTGGTCAGAAAGCCAGTTTGGCAAGACGCGGCCGAACGTCGATGCAGCATTCATAATAGGAACAATATAGAAGGCCATTGCAGCATCAGTAACTCCCGTTTGAAGACCATAGTATGAAATATAAAAGAACATGACATAGAGTCCAACAAAGCCAAAAACACAGCCAATAGTAAAGATCATATAGGGTGCATCAGTAAAAGCGGTCGTGTCGATGAATTGACGAACCCCAGGGGGCTTTATGCGCTGCTTGAGGAATACATTGGGCGCAAGAAGTGTTATAAGCGCAATGAAGCCGATAGTCCTGACAGTCCAGCCGAAGCCGATCCGGTCAATAAGGCGATAAAAGACAATAGGATAAATGATGCCACCCAAAGAGCTTCCGGCAGCAGCAACGCCACTAGCCAGACCGATGTTGGCACGAAAATAGCCTTGGAGGACGGACACAGACGGCGTAAAGAGTAGGCCGGCGCCCAGGCCAACGCAAAAGCCCTGGGCCAGCAGAACCTGCCAATACTCGGTCGCGAGACTGAGCATCATAAGCCCAAAGACAATTCCGAAGGAGCCGAGCCCCATGAGAAAACGTAAATAGCCTCTATCATATAAAGGCCCGCTCACGAGGCCGCCCATGAGGACAAGGAAGGACTGGATAGCACCAATCCATGAAATGTTTGATGACGTGTTTTGGAATAGCTCGCCCCCTTCGTAGTACGTCTGGAAAATGCCGAAGGTATTCAGGAGACCCCAGGTGTTGAAGGACACGGAGAAGGCGCCGGCGACCTGGAGCCAAGCCTTGAGCCCGCCGTCGGGGGGCGGTGTGCTGGCCACAAGACCACCAACTTCAGGAGCTTTCTTAGCTGGTGGGATATCGGACAAGTGCTCCGCAGTGGAAGAGTTGTGTGATTGCTCGATGGATGACATCGCGTGCAAGGTGAGACGTCTCAATAGGGCTGCCAAGAGAAAGGGACCTGCCGACCAACTGGAGGACGCAGTAAAGGGCTGGCGACGGATGCCCACGATCAAAACGAGCCACGGTTCGTCGCTTGCGAGATGCAGACCAGGGGTTCGCATATGTTCGCTAAAGATGCTGTGTGTGGTGTTTCGATGGATATTGATGTGGCTTTGGATGCTCTTCCTCTTATTTGTATTCGTACAAAAACCTCTATTTACTCTCGTTTGCTCCGTTGGTTTGCAGGAACCTCCTTTTCGTTCCAACAAGGATGATTATCACGTTACTGCAGGCGGCGCTTGGTAATCGGTTGGCCATATTTGTGCTGTGGGGATCGATTTGCCGGCATCGGCTCAAGACAGCCGATCCAATCCGGCAAAAGCAACAGGGAAATGGGGTCGGCGCAAGTACCTTTGATATACTGTTGCTGCAGCTCTCATGAGGGAGAGTGCACGGCTGCTTTGAATCATCTGGCTATTGTCAAACAGCCTGCCAGAGCCTCCTTTTTTGCTGTGTTCAGAGGCTGGCTACCGACTCGCATCGCTGTTTTTCACTATCTTGATGTGCTCGTAGCCCAAGAGGAGGATGAGGGGACGCTAAATATTGCCAGGAGTTTGAGAAACACCTAGCCGGGCTCCCCTCTCTCGCCTCTCATGGCACCGGGAATAGCGGGCATAAGACCGTTGCATCCTCCAGCCTTCAGTAAAGTTGCCGGGATGCCGACCACGTCTGACGGAAAACGTGGTTGACCTCGTGCATTGCCCAGAAATGGAAATACTCAGTCTAGGCTCAGCACACCAGCCATCTCTCATGTACAACCCACACTCGAGGCTACTGCACAGATTAGATATCAGCCGTGGCCTGAGAACGTGACGCGAGTCGAGATTGAAGTATACGAACATGTTGTTGATCGCTTATTTCAGGATCGGAGAGATGACTGGGAACAGAGGGAGCGCTGAAGATATTGTGTCGGTGGCTTCGCATTGAATTTTTCCCTTGCGCAAGCGATTCTTTCGGGGACCGGGGCAGTGTCTGACCGTACCCTGAGGATTCGTCATAATCACGACCAGCATGAAAAGCCTGCGGCTTCATAAACACTTCTGAAGCTCTCCCATGTCATGGAGCTTCTGTTACGAAGAAACTGATGACATCTCGCCTATTGAGTCGATGCGCTGTCGCAGTATGCTAAGGTCCATTGGGTGTCGATCGTTTGATCAGCAATCCTAGTTGAAGCCAGGTTAATGTAAGTTGTTTAGAAACCAGTAGACGCTTCCTATCTTTGAGCAACGAACGTGACATCATATTCTAGCACAGTCAATGGGCTTGAAGCAATGTCGCCTCAAGACCTTCGCTAGCAGCCTTTCACAGTAATCACAAATCACAAATTCATCGAATTAACGGAACAGCTTCAGTAGCCTCAAGTTCTGCATTCTGAATGTGCATACTCTTTCTCCATGCAATCACAAAGCAAGGGGTTTCCCATTCCTGTTCATCTGAGTAGCCTCTTACCATTGTCGCCTTTGCAATAGATTGAGGACCCTCTGTTACTCACATGACGAGACACCACCTGTTTCGAGCGCGTTGGTTGAAGAAGCGGATGTCATTGTCAATTCAATGAGATGAATTTTTCATCATGCATGTGAAATGTCTGCTTGAACATGTCATCAGCATATTTGTGCCATGCATACGTGGCAACCGCTGGTGGGGTTGTCTCATGTGATCAGTAAAAGTAGGGCCCAGCACTGCATCGCCACCCGCATGAGCCCAAGGCCTTCAGCTGAGCGTTAGCGGCCAGAACGTCAAGGGAGGCTAAAATGTAGCTGTGTTTTGACGTCATTTGATCGCCCTGTGCAGTGGCCAGGGAACAAGCCACATATGTTGGACGCTTGACGTATATCCATGAATACCGCGATAGACTCTGTTCAGCCACAATCCAGCCGACATCTCACCTGATCAGCAACATCAACATGTCTGTCCCATTTTCCGCCCTCGGCGCAAAGTCGTCGGGTGACGTTGGAGCCGACATCGAGGCCAAGGTGCTCGAGCAAGCCAAGTCAGCAAAAGAAGCACAAGAAGTTGCCGACCACCTCAAATACCAAGCGACCTGCACAGAGGACGAAGAAGAGAAAGAAAAGCTCCTAGCTGAAGCCACAAGGAAGGAGAAAGAGGCCAAGTCGGCCAGCAAAGCAGCACGGCGAATCGCTAGCGGTGCGTGGCAAGGCACTTTGAGCGGAGTGGGCATCGGGTCTGGCGTCGGCGCAGGAGTCGGCACCGTGGTCGGGACGCTTGTTGGCACGATTGCGGCCATTCCCATGGCAGGCCTGGGTGCCCTGGTTGGGCTCCCAGTTGGCCTTATCCATGGCCCGTTCTTCAACCCGGGGGGTGGTGGTGGTGGTGGTAGCGATGAAGGGTCGAAGAAGGAGGAGGGGCCTTCGGAAGATGAGCAGCACAAGGCGGTGATCAAGGCTGTCAACAATATGGAAGAACAAAGTGGTAAACAAAAGGATAAGAAGGAGGGCTAGTTTGGGATCATATGGGCATGGGGAATGCGAAGAGCAACATGTTACATCTTGCAATTTGGACGGACATGAGAAATGAACTCATGACGAAAGACACGACCATCCAAGAGCCACAGAAGGAAGCTTTGACCATCATTCGATTGTATTTACTTAAAAGAGAAAGAGTTTTCGTTTATGTAAGGGATTATATTCGGGGTTTGATGCACTCCACAATCTTCTTGCCATGCGATGACCATATTTCGCTTCTGTTGAGTTTTGTGTTCATCAACATAAGACGGAGCCTCTGGGATCTACCGACAACGACTTTGAAGTATACGCAGCGATTTGCTGCTTCACATTTTTCGGACGCAAACATACTGTATAATACTCAAGTTAAAGACGCTACCATGCCGTGCTGCAGTTGATGCAGTTCTAGGGTATACGCTTAATCCTCAACCAGGACAAAGTGAAATATGCAATACAGAAAACGCCCTATCGCTTGCCTTTCCACATTTGAAAATATGTTTAATAGCTTCACTTTACCCCCAGTTCCTGAATTATGGCCGCTGGATTTGCAGAGAGCCCATCACATCGTCGAGTCGTCCCACCCCATGCCATCCCAGTGGGCTCTCAGACTTGGCCACCCATTACCGCCTGGCACTGGCTCTAACCCTAGAGCGTGAAGTGCATTCCTGGCCAGGTTGTTGACGTTCCCAAGACCCTGAAGTACTGGCTGAATCATGGACATGAGCGTATCGTATGTTGTGCAGACGTTACGATGTGCCTGGCAGCATCGTGCACTAAGCAAAAGCGGGATTGGTGACAGAGGGTGTATCTGATGGCAAAGTATTGTTAGCATATGTTTCTCGGAACGGTTGGTTCTCCTCCTACTTGGAAGTGGTTTAATTGGGTCAGCATTGTAGCCAGCCCGCCAAGCTCGCGAGCCGCTTCAAGCGATTGTTGCTTATACTCGAGCAATAGTGGCCGAGAAGCCTCCGTGGTCACCGCGTTGACTGTCTCATATAGTATTAGAACGGTCATATATGCGTTCATCATGATGAAGATGAGCATTGGGTCCGGGTTCTGCGACATGGAGGACATCTGGAACGCTAGACGCTTGACCTGCGCGGACAGCAGCTTGTCCAACAACTGGTGTCGCTGCGAGAATTCGTGGACAGACTTTTCACTGCACGGCTGACCCTGGCTTGCCCTCTGGCGGTGCATTAGAGTGCGGCCGCAGATGGTTGCCACGATGACGGAATCGGCAAAGGGGGACATGTTGGTGTCCTCATCGTGCGAGGTGGAATCAGCGGTTTCCATCACCTTGGAGAAGAACGGCATGGTGATGGATCGGCCGCTCATGAAGTGCCCTTCAGACGCTGGTAGACGGGCGCAGATCTGGCCACGGAAATTTTGCATAAATCAGTTCAAGCTTCGTGACTCCGTTGGTGATGCACTCACGACTTGTTCGTCGAATGTCAACGGCAGCCCTTCGTTTATGGACGTGAAGCAATCAATCGTGTACACCACCCAGAACGTCCGCCGCATGGTCTCGATATCGACCCAGTCGCTCATCCCATTGGTACCGTTGGGCCTATCCACCTCGTGCAGCTTCATCAGCTGTGCCAGGCGAAAGGCACGTCCGGCGCTGAGGAGACCGCGCTGCGAGTCGCCGGCCATGAGCTCGTAGATGGACAGCAGCGCCCACGCCTGGACCTGCTCCAGATGCCACTTGCCGCCATCCAGGTTGTCCATGTCTAGGGCGTCGAGGAGCTGTCGCGTCTCTCGGTACAGTTGGTCGCGGATGAGCTGAAACTGGCTCGAGGTGGCTGCTGCCATGGTCCACATGGCGTGCTGCAGGCATATCTTTTGCTTGCTCCGGCCGACCAACTTTGACCATGGCATGTAGCGAAACTTTTGAATCATGGGGCAGAACTGATGTACTCTGTCAAAGTAGAGCTGGTCCCTTGTTTCCGTATGCACCATCAGCGATTGGTTGGACCTGAACGAACAGTGGCATCACTCACAAGTCAGTACACACGAGGGGTGACAGATTGGCTCCAATTGACAGAGGCTTCAGCGGCTGCGTCGTGAAGCTACCGTACACGTTGCTCATGGGCAAAAGGGACATTTGCTGCGTGTCCGGATCGGTCAGGGCTGGCATGTCTGCGAGACAAGGCGTCATGGTGGACTTTGGGGGGGAAGTCGAGGCGGACATGTGCACGTCGACGTCGCCGTCGCTTCGGTTCTCGTCGTTGCCGCCCGTGTCAGTGCTCGAGCCTCTCTGCGACTGATCGAAGTTGAGCGAGGTGCGCATTGCAGCGCCACTCTCGTGGTTATTCAATCGGGCTTCTAGTGCAGCTGCAAAGACGCGACAGAAATGCCATCAGCGCAAGTGCTGCAAAAGTGTTGACTGCTTTCCCATGTTTCATCCCAGCTCTCCGCTTATGATGTTGCCATTATACCACCCCTTCCATTCCCTGAGTACTAGTATTTGTGCACTGACCGATTTGACCGCGCAATTCTCTCATATGGCCCTTCTTTGGGCCACGAGGAGGGCAGCTGCTGCGCATGACACAGACAATGCCTCCGTTGAAACAAGCGCCGCACGTTGGCTGCTTGCGATCGCAGCGGGACTTTTTCCGCCGACATTCTTCGCACTGCGAACTTCAGCAGCCGAACTCATGTGAAGACTCGGGGGCGCCACTTACTGCAGACCCAAGCTGCTGTCGCGGTCGTGAAGCCGGCGGAGGGGAGTCGCCAGGCGATGGTAGGGAATGGGGGATGAGGCTAACAGAAGGCATGTTGCCATATGAATTCCCGCTGGAAACGGCCCGTTCTTCGTGATAGCTAGCTGTCGTGGTCGCAAAGCACGCGCGACTGCCTGTCGCGAAACGAGTGGATTAAAAACAGCGCAGTGCAGGCCGGCCGAGGAAGGGAGCTGGCCCCGAGTCGCAGGCGACGGTACCCTGGCGCCGCGCGTTGGCCCCCCCGAATGGCTTGCTTTGTGGCCCAATCTGGCAGTTCCCGGGTTCCGAGTAATCACTCCGTTCACTAAATAGCCTATGCGGCTGGGAATGAACTCGTGGGGGATTCTCTTCTGAACCTGGCCGACGGGGTCCATCCCCATGCGAGTATCGCTTTGCACCTGGCCTGCTTCGGACGCCGATTCTAGCCTGATCGAGGGCTGACTGCTGCCCACGTTGTGCAGCATCATTACCCCTCATCGATACGCCAGCAATCAAAGCGATCACCACCACAGGCTGTGAAGGACTTCTTTTGTGACATCAGCAATTGGTACCATGAGTATATTTATCTAAACACTATGAGAATGGCACCTATTTTTTCTGAGCAATTGAATGCAAACGAGCAGGAAAATGGACGTCGCCCAGCACCACGATAGTTGTATCGATTGTTCCGGTCTGAAGTGGGTTCATTTGAGGTTAGCCGTACTTTCACGAGAACTCGAGAACGGAGTAATGCCGGACACTGAAAAAAAAAAAATAAAAAAAAAAATAAAAAAAAAATTACATACGTCATCTCAATCTAAATACCACCCTTTCATCGTTTAAAGAGCTGTAATCGTGTGCCGCACGGCCTGAAAAGTACCAAAAAAAAAAAGCGATGCAGCATGGTACAGGGTAGGATGCATGGGGCCGAAGCCGCCATCTCGATCTAGGCGGCATTATTTCGTGGTATTCCGCACCTTGAAGGCCAATCCCGAGATAATACCCGGCTCCTCGAAAGATTTATTTGCTTATAGATATGGGCTCAACATCTCCTGGGTGCATAATCTTCCGTCTGCTAGTCTCTCCAATATTCCGCGCGCTGCTCCTCGCTTCCACATTATCAAGCGAATGACGCATAGCTTAATTCCGGACACCGAACCCGATTTCCAGCCACACCACGGGGCGGGATGGCCCTGCTAATGGTGGCTGAGCAAGGTGCGACAGGCAGCAACGTGCAAATGACGTCAACATGCCCATCACGCGACACATGATCCTGATCGATTGACCAACAATCCATTCCTCTCCTCTTCCCCTCTTTCTTCCCTTCCATTGACATTAACATCAACACATCAAGCTTCCCAGCCTCATATTCTACCAAAGCTTGTTTCCTTCACTCGATACGCAGCCACCACCATCAACATGATTTCTCCAGCGCTCTCTCTGTTCCTCCAGCTTTGGCTCGCTGCCATCGCTTTCGCCGCGCCCGTCAGCGTCGAGTCGACTCCTCCCTGGCAATATGGCACCGGCGGTGGGATCGTCGGCTTCATCGTCCTAATCCTCGACATCATCGTCTGGAGTAAGTGCACATCTTTTGTCAGCAGTCTACTGCCGCTGCATGCTGACGCCCACTGCCACAGTTGAGATCCTCAAGTCGAGCCGCCCTATCTCCCACAAGGTTCTCTGGGCCCTTCTTGTCTTCATCTTCCCCATTGGCGGTCTCATCATCTACTGGCTGTTCTCGAACCGTGCCCAGCATAACAGCCGTGGCGACTACGAAGCTATCTAAATGCCGACGAGCGCCTGGCGCGTGACAAAACAAAACTATCTTGGACGAGCACGCATTATGTCAAATGCTGGTGTCAGACCAGATGCGTCATGTTGGGCGACGAAAACTTGAGTGATTAGCAAGGATAAACATTACTGGTGCACGATGTATCAATCCAGAATGTGATTTGCGACTAGTGACAGCAGAGGGACGGCCACGTCGGTTTTGCTGTAGTCATGACAGCGTTTCCTATTTCGCTAGTGCTTTTAACTACTTTATGAACACGATCAGCATATTTTTCTTCTCCGTAGCCATTGCTCCGTCTTTGCACTTTGCCAGCGTGATCCACGACTATGATCTACGCTGGTAGATACCAATGACAGCACTCTTCACCGCTATCCTCAGTAGACTGAAACGAGGCTATAGGAAGTACATGTTAGCAATTCGTTTTTTTATTATATTTTTTATAGCTACAACCACATATAGCCCTCGAAGTGTTGGCCTGGCATTTGTCGATCAAACCGTAACGACTAGGAAGAATAACGCAAGCACCTCAGACTCGTCAGAACCTACAAGAACTACACACAGATTCATGGCAACCCATCACATCCGGGCCAAAGTAAACCAACAAAAGCATCACCGCGCGACCCAGAGGGAAGTCTTGTGAGGCTCAGCAAGCTCTTCCCTGAAACCTGCTTGTCCGTCTACGGCGGACGGGGTACCATGAACTGTGTAGCTTCTTCTGTCTTTGCGTGGTGAAGATGGTCATGTAGAATGCGTCTTCTGACGCACAGCTTGTTTCTCCATGGTAAATGCTGCAGCAGTGGATACAAATCTCATAAGGGCCCCAGTACTTGTGACTAGACCTCAGCCTCCCCCCCCCAAGAACGCATGCAGCCGAGATGATACGTGCGACAAAGACTTTGATTCCCTGAGCACGGCAGAAGGATGCATCCGTTTGACAGAGCTCCGTGATGACCTTGTTGCCAAGCCGTTGGCGTAGGCCCGGGGTGGCATTAATGACGAGGCGCGTGAGAGGCAGATGAAGAAGAAACTGCAGATTGCAGTGGCCAAGAAGTCCAAGCCAAGTCTGGCCCTGGAATTGGTGCGGATCATGTCACATACCAACCACCACACATGTTAGGTTAATTTCCTATTTAAGGCCGCCGTGTTTGGAAGTAATCTGGACGATGGCAAGCACGCATGGAAGTTACACCGAGCTCAGAGTTAATCGGGACACGACTACGGTCTGAACATCTCGCGTAATAGACCTACCGATGGTTTATATTGTTTATTTGCTTGATCATCCCCTGACACTCGCTCTAGAAAGGAGGTCTTCGTGCCCAAGTGACCGCCCATTCAAGGTCCAAATTTATGAAGTCAAATATCGGTAGTTGAGAAAAGCGGCAGCAGCACGTGCTCCTCGGCGCCCATGCTTGCCGACCTGATTTGCAAGCCGTGATCATTGGCGTCGAAGCCAAGGTCATGCTTTGTTTTAAGTTCGACGAGCGATCGGATGTGATTTACCGGCCGATCCATTAATGCTGGTGCGCTGTCCAAGGAAACAAGGGTTTGGTGGACACATAGTCTTGCCTTAGAGCTGAAACTATGGAAACTCGATTCATGGATGTGCTACTCAGCTGATGATTCTCTAAAGCAATGCTCCATTGCACTTACTGGGGTTAACAACAAACTCCAGCTACCACGGGACAAGATGCGGAGAAACGTCATATTTTTGAAAGGTGGAATCACAATTATGGCGCTCATGGCTGTGTTCGGACCGCGGAGATCAAGGGAGGTCTAGCTTAAACTCAAAGGAGTGCCGCTCGGTACGTGGCCAGGGCGAGATCGAGGCGGAAATCATAGATCAGCACCAAATCCGGTTTCCCCTCATGACCCTACTTTACGAGATGAGTTATCGGCGCTAGGGGCTAGCAGAATATTGGCGATGCCGTCCTGGGCCGTTATGACCTCAAGTTCACGAGGGCTTCTTGGCATCATCGGTACATGTTTGCTCTGCTTGCCATTCTTTGGGTGGGAACTCTAATTGCCTCTCGTTTGGCGAGTTCCTGTTTTGGAAGCGAACATGGGCAACCATGATTATCGACGAGGATACAAAACAAGCCTTCAGTAGTTGAGCAAGACACCACCACTGAGCACATCTCTATATTGCAGGCTACGATAAAGGTTCAGCCATGATGTAATGATGGGGTTTGCTCATTGTGTCCAGAGGAGAAAAGCGTTGCCATGGACACACATCCGGCTCATGCTGTGGGCATGCGCCCGATATTAAGCTTTCTTGGTTCCGTCATGTCGCATACCAGTCTCGAAGCTGATTTGGACGATCATGAAGACGTGGTGTAAATATTCCCGGTCCCAATTGAGATGACGTATATATGTTACTTTATGGTATATCATGATGAAGTTCCGCTCTTCAAATGTCGAGTTATTATGCTACATGGATCCTACATTATGTACTGCCTCCAAGGAAGTATTATACTATACTGAAAAACTTAAGCATATTTCTATACTCCACCATTTACGAAGACAAAAATCCCCAACATATGATAGACCTAGCGAAACTCCTCCCTCCTTTGGCTGCATATCATCCTTCTCGTTTCTTCATTGTTTGATATCAAGAGAAACAAACAAACAAGCCCTTCAGGTCACAATATTCAGAGAAAGAGAGGAGGCCGCTTCTCTAACAAGAAATCACCATGGCTCCCTCCATGATTACCCCCCTTTCCCCATACCAATTCCCTACAAGCCCGGTGAATCATTCTAGCAGGGGTTTTGGCTCTCACGACGACGAGCATTCCAGCAACTCCGCTACTTACCGCCACTCTCGCCGTTCATCACGCCGCTTCAGCTCTGTCGACACGTCCAATATTTCCGATGTTGTCTATTCTCTGAAGCGCCGCAGCTCAGATGAGCTCGGCACGACAACGTCGGCTAAGTTACTGAACGTAACCTATGATGGCATACTCGAATGGATCAGGTCGCAGCGCCTCAGCCACGTCCCGCCTGAAGGCAGCAGCTATGATAAAGTCCTAGCCTGGGCGCAGCTTTTCGTGGACAGGTTGCACTCGTTTGACCTCGCCATTGAGGAGTTTGCAGGGGACAGCTACTTGGCAACGCAGCTCACATATGGCTACTGTGCCATATTGTTAGATGTCAGTGTCCTTCACTCAAGGATGGGAATAAGAGGAAGACTAACAGTTTGTAGCTGGGCAAGGAGAATGCCTCCGCCCTCATGATCTCATTTGGCTTTTTCTACAACATGTCACTGTCTCTTGCGAATCTGCTGGAACGCATAGAGCTGTTTACTGTCTCTCAGGATATTCGAGAGCAGCTGGTGCTGGCTTTATCGGACCTGGTGACTTTGGTAGCCAGCGTCGCTACTCGATTCCACAATGCGACCCGTGGGCTTGCAGTGGCTTCCATTTCAGTGGATATTCACAGCACCTTTCCCAATGAAATCAAAAGCTTTGTGGAACGGTGCAACAAGACCGCCGAGGCTATGTGGCGGCATCAACTTGTCAAAGAGGGCGTCGACGTGTCGCAAGGTAAACCTCACCCCAGTTATCGACCTAAAGCTCAAACTAGCTGACTCTTGACAGCTTCTGCGATCAAGTCCATCAAGACATGGTTGTCTCCAGAGGATCATGTCCACGGCAACTTGGTCAGCACAGTCTCGCATCTGGCCCATGACCGGGAAGAGTTGACCTGCTTGTGGATGGGACCCCATCTGACTCGATTCCTCAAAGCCCCGAAGAATGTACTGAGCATTCATGGCAAGCGAGGCTCCGGCAAGTCCGTGCTGGCGTCGGTCATTGTGGACTATCTCCAACATCCTATCGGTGGCGTAACCTACAAGAGTATTTATGTACCAATTAGTAGGTTACACTGTCTCTCTGTTTCTACTTCTTCAGCTAACTGTTTCAGACAATCGCGTGCCCGCGGAGACCTCTCCTCGCACTGTCGTCAAGACGATTCTCAACCAGCTTTTCGAGCAGCGCATTGGAAACATTCAACTACTCCACATCCTCGCCGAAGCCGTCGAGAATAGTGGCAAGGCAACCGGTGACGCTGAGTATGACCAGGCAGTATGGACAGCAGTGCAGCGCGCCCTGGCTGCCGCATTACCTGGAGCAAAAGAACTTGTCGTGGTTGTCGATGGCATTGACGAGGCGTCTTGTGCGGAGGCAGAGCTGTTCCAAAAGTTGGCATATGCGTCCACCAACGGAATGGACGTTCGGCTCATCACACTGGGCGCCGAAAAGCCATCCCCCGCAGGTCAAATAAGTGCAATCCATATTACCGATGAAGTCATCTTGGACGATATAAATGCTGTTATCAAGGGGCAGTTTGAAAATAACAAGTCTTTCAACAGTATGCCTGAGATGCAGCAGGAGACCATCACCATGCATTTGGCGGAAGCTTCGAGCGGCTCTTTTCTCTGGGCAAAGCTTGCTGTGAAACGTTTACGAAATGAAGATACGCCAGAAAAGCTTCAAAAGGCTGTTGAAACGGTATTGAGTACCAAGCCTACGGTATACGACTTCGTCTTGAAGACCTTGCAATCACCCTCGGTCACAGAAGATGCCAAGATGATGCTGTTGTGGTTAGCCACTGCAGAGCGGCCACTCTCCACGAAGATGTTGTCCACACTTGCTTCAGTGCGGGTGGACCATAACACAATTGCCGAGCGTCATTTGGATGTACTGTCTATTCTCAAACCCGTCAACTCTCTTGTCTTCTTGCAAGATGGTTTTGTGTACCTGCGTCATGGCCTCATTCGGGAGACTGTCCTTGACATGTCGGCAAAGGGAAAGCTCGTTGCCCATATCAAGGATCATCATCTGGACCTTGTGACTAGGATGCTGTTCTACATCAAGTCCACCGTGACACAGAATCACGAGCCATCGCTCACTTCATTGGACGCGTATGAGACAAGCCAGCTCCTAACGAAATACCCATTGCTCAATTTTGCGGCCCGTCACTGGCCCTATCACCTAAGGAAGACACAAGTCTTTACCAAAGAGGGCGAGGCTGCTGCGTCCAAGACGATTTCCAAGGTCTTTCCCAACTCCACCACAGCTTTGCTCCTTCAAAGCACGCTTTGGGCACACAAGGCCACGCCAGTCCTTCTGCTTTTCCAAGCGACCGTCACAAATATCTGTCGTCACTTATTTACCGGCAAAGATCCCATTACCTTGCAGTCCATCATCTCATTGGTGTTGCTGTGTCGTCAGCTCGGCTTGATCCATGAGTCAATCCCGCTGTTCTACGAGGCAATCACAACTTCCAATATCCTGCTTACTTCGCGAAGTAACGTCACGATGCAGCTGGCTAGTGCGTTTCTCGATGTTACTTCGCCCATGATTACATCTGAAAGGACAGATATCATGAACAAGCGTGCAGAGGTGTACACTGTCCTTATTGAATGCTACAGGGTTCAATACGGACAGCAGTCGGAAATTCTTATTGCAACCTTGAATCAATTTGCGGATCATTATCGAATGATTGGAGAAACCCGGAAAGCTCAAGAACTGGTCCGTTCCGTTTCAACCACGATTTTCGAATCTGGAGAGCACGAGAGCAGCCTGCATGTGCACCTGCGAAAGGGCGAAGAACATGAGCGGAGCAGCAACCGACTCCTCCTTGATGTCGAGGAGCGTGACGAGCTGATTGAGACCGAGAAGACAGTGCCTCGCGACTTCGAATCGTATTTTGGACAGGCTGAGATGCACCACAAAGAAGGCCGAATGGACCTTGCCGAGCACTCATGGATTGAAACTTGGCAGACTGTCAGTCGAGAGTACCACAGTAGCCACTCGGTCGTGTGGGAGAAGAGAAAGCTAAAAGCAGTCATCGGCTACGCCAAGTTCCTCCAGTCCCAGAAGAGAAACAACGAGGCAGCATCTATCCTTTGCAGCTTCTGGGAGGAGTATAAACAGAGCAGCATGTCTATCACTGACTCATCCGTGACTCTGTTTTACGAAATAGCCAAGATTTTCAAGAGCCTTGGGCTGCCCATTCAAGCTTTGTCCATTCTGAAGCATTGCACTGCTTATTATCAAGAGACTTGTGGGACAAACACGTCTACCTACAAAGAGGTTCAACAAACCATGAATACTTTGTCAAGAGATATCATGCAGTCAGCCGCATCCTCCCATGGCGTGGCCTCAGAGTCTCTTCTCGAAGAACTGATTCTGGATACCTCAACTACCATCAACGACGTGGACCAAGTAGTATTCGCGGCGACTTTTGCGCTCCTGAAGTCCTACGCCGCACAGCACCGCTGGCAGGATGCGACCCGTTTCGCCAAGAGAATACTGCAAAGCATTTGGTCCTCTTTGTTCAGTTCCTCTCCTCAAGATGTGTCACCTCCGTCAAAATTGATGGAACAGTGCGTAGAGCTTGCCGAGCGCCTTGGGGATTGCTACCACGCACGTCGCAGACTCGCAAAAGAAGAAGACATTCGCTTTAGGCTGTATCGATGCCTGCGCGCCAACAGAAAGGTCGATGACAAGCTGAGAGAGAGCGTCACAGCGAAGCTGACCACGTTTTTGAGCCGCACAACCCAGGTTGATAATATCATCGACGTACGCCAGGAGATCTTGGATGATAACATTGAGTTTTATGGGCTTAATCATCCAACAGTCATTAAGATGCTCTGGGAGCTTGCTGAATTGGCCCGTCCTCGTCCAATCTTCATCGACTACTACCAAAAGATCATCCGCGTTCTGAACAAGGATGATGACATGTGCAGCAAGGACACAATTGAACCATGTATCATCGTTGCCAACGAGCTTTGGAACAAGGGTCAATTCTCCGAGGCGCTCTCTTATCTCAAGCTCATTTTTGTCAGTTTCTTGAAGAAGTCTCAACTATCTTCCAAGCTACAGGATTCTGGATTTGTGCGTGAGACATTCAGCAGGTACACTCAGTGTCTCCGCAATGTGCGAAGCGACTTCAGTATGCTCCACAGAGTATCTGTTGAGTATCAAGCACAGTGCAAGACTGTCTTTGGCGCGAACGCGTCAATCACTGTCCAGTCGACAATGCATCTAGCCAGGCTGTGCCAAGAATCCAAACGCTATGAGCATGAGGCTGTGGCACTGTACGAAGAACTGCTTCAGGTCAACTCTTCTGAAATCGATCACCATGAGATCACGTCAGTCTTGGATTCCCTGTACGAAGATGAGGCAGTCAATGCTACTTCCACCAAGTTAGTCGCAACATCTTCCACTCAGGTGGACAAGGCGGTGAAAGTGCTCACAACTCGCATGCATTCCGTGCGCCAAAGCTATGGCTTCGCGCATGAGGAGTACCTCTCTCAGTTGACGGAACTAGTGAAACTTCGTATAAAGCAGAAGGATACCCAGTGGATCGCGTCCGAGCTCAAAGAAACCATGATCAAGGTGCTTTCGACTGAGAAGTCATCGTACAGACTGATCTCCGCTGCTTCAACCATTGCATCGAACTATTTGGCTACAAGTCAAGTGCATCAAGCGTCGGAAATATCGGAGGAGATCTACCGCCAGGTCATCATGAAGGACACGACAAATTCCAAGACCGTTGGCTATGATGTTTCATCCCTCGGTCGCGAGAGCCTTGTTTTTCTCGCCCAGCTTGAGTACAGCTTGCGCCGCAACTCCACTGCCTCGGCGACAACCGACCAGATACTTGCTGAGCTTATTACCCAATACGTCTACTTCCAAGAGTTCAGGGAGCTAATGACTAGCCGCTCGGGTCACTTTCAATACGTCACTGTGGCTGCTGCTCGGCTTTACCGGTCGCTTGAAGCAAACCGCAAGAATTCCGCTAGTCGTGTGTTTGATGACTACAAAAATTACTTCCTCAGATACGATGGCAAAGCTATGAAGAGTTCCCAGCCTCAACAGGTTGATATTTTTCTCCGAACTCTCTTGGACTATTTTAGCAAGTACAAATCGAACAACTTTGTTCGTTCAGTGGGCATCTGTGGCAACGAGCATGTCAGTCAGCTGCTACAGGAGCAAAACTACCAGCAGGCCTGTGACCTGGCCATTGCAACTTTCACCTTTGTGTCCAGTCAGGGAAGTTATCACACCCCTGTCATGGCCAAGCTCATCCTTATTTTGGGAATGACTATTTCTGGCCAGCATCTCAAGCCATTGCCGGATGGCAAGTCTCGCCAGATGATGCTGCAAGCCTCAGGAGTTATCCTTCCGGACGTTCTTCATGTGTTGAACGATCTGAAAATCAGCCTTGAAGAGTTTAGCATGTCGCACCTGAACATTTTGCTTGGGCTTTTGGGCGAACAGAAAGATTATAAGACATTGGCATGGCTGTTAACCAAGCTCTGGAACGCGCGGGAAACCAAGACTCATCGGCACCCATCAACTACTCTGGCACTGGGCCGCCGGTTCATTCTTGCCAAATATCTGGTAGGAGAGGCCATGTCTGCGATTCGACTTGCCGAAGACATTGTTTACAACTGTCGACGTGTTCACGGCACCCGGCACGCAAGCACCCTGGATATGTCAATTCTTTTGACTCAACTCTACACCAGCGTCGCTCAGACATATCAATCGCAGAAGTCTGGGCAGGACATGGCTACCCGTTACTATAAGAAGAGCGCTGCCATCCATGAGAACATCCTTCGTGCTCTTACCGACTCTGCCTACGCCGAGATGGAGGATGGGGTGGACATGGGTTACAGTTCCTCCGGCAGCCACAATGGTGACATGGAAGCCATCTCAACTAGTCCTCAATCTCTCGTGTCCGAGGGAACTCGCGTGCGGCAGCACTTGCAGTACCTGAAACTTTCGCTTCAGCGACTTGGAGGCTGGCCCAAGGATATGAATGAATACCTCCGTCTTAGCAAAGATGCGTTTGACAAGTTCTCCGAGGAATTGAAGGGATTGGATGGTATGGAGAAATGGGATTTCAAAACTTATGGGTCTGGAAAAGCCGAGAACGACGATGATTTGCTGGATGTTAGAATCCGAAATTGGGAGATTGTGGACGACAGAATGTGAGATCTAGTTTCGACGTATCAAATTGTTTGTTGTATTTTTAATTAAATGACTTCCTTTACGAATTGTTTGGACAATGGGCAATATGTTTTGATCCTCTCGTATGTGTTAGTTCTGATGATTGCT
>KL659548.1:8217-23230 GCA_000732775.1 Stachybotrys chlorohalonatus IBT 40285 | reverse complement strand
TCACGCATGCTTGTTTGTCACGCAAGCTTATCATGTACGTTACGTTAAGAAGGCATCCAACACTTCAAAGCCCTTATCTATCCCAAATTGACGCTGGAGGTGGCAAAGAAACGATTGCATTTTGCTCTCAGGTGGATAGACCAGCCAGTCCTTGGATGGAAACGTTGGATCTTCCCAGATGAGTCCACAATCGCCCGCGGCGTTGGTCGGAGACACAAGTGGGTTTTCTGCTCCAAAGTCAATCTACTCCAACCGCGTTTTCTCTACTATCTGACCTTCTTAGATGATGAGACTTGATCCAGAGTATGTTGAGGCGAAGCCAAACAATACAAGATATTCACAGATGTTCTGGGCCGCTTTCTCATCGAGTAATCGCACTTCATTGACACCGCTCCTGGGGGACCCAAATTCAGCCCGGGGCGGTGTATCTGGCCGTGTTATTCAGTCCTGTTTGGAAGAAAACCTTCCAAATATATGCGAGCCGGGTAGTATTTTTCAACAAGATAACGCTCGTGTGCACACAGCCCGGGTTGTACAGATTTGGCTGAGAAATTGGACTCAAGAGAATGGGGTGTCTTTGCCAGAGTGGCCGCCATATCCCCCTGACCTCAATCCGATTGAAAATATATGGGCTTTACTAAAGAAACGGATCTGCGCCCAGTACCCTTGAAGAGATGCCGAAGTCAGGCCTCCACAAGCTGTGCGAGGCTGCTGTAGCTGTCTGGGAGGACTTTGAAGATGAGCTCTTCGAAAAGCTCGTAGAATCAATGCACACTAGACTTGAGGCTGTTAACAAGGTAAATGGCTAGTATACTAGGTTCTAGTTATATCATTAAAAAGCTATAACTCTAAGGACTTCAATGATATATACTAATTATAATTTGTATCTCTTTTGATAAAGTGTCGACTAATTGAAATATATCATCAGCATCGTCAATTCCGGGGTGGTGGGGCGATTACACGAAATTATTTGGAGCCACTGTATCATAGCTCGAACCGCGGTGTGGTCTTCGGACCCACTTATCCTTCTACAGACCATTGTCAGCTGCTAGAGCTCGAACTATGATATCTCCTTCTAGAGCGCGGAACCATTTCCCCAGCGGGTCCGTTTCTGCCGTCACGATAGAATAAAGGATTTTCTAGGCGCTCCCTTATCACATACCTTATCCGATTGGAACGATCAGCTCAAAAGCAATTGTAGTGGAGTCGTGGGGTGGCACGGAGCCCAGCACGCCATTGCATCGCGGGCATCACGAAATCCAGACTCAGCAGCCATTCGGAACGATTCATCTCCACCCTCGCCATATTGTCTGAGCATTGCATCACCGATAAGGTCCCCATAACTAGGATAATCACAATGACATATTGTTAGATCCATGTAACATTGATAAACGTATCTCTTCCACGACGTGATATAAAAGACGACGCTTATGTGCACGTTGGATTTACGCTTGCTCTTAGTTTGCAGTCGTATTACCTCTAGCGATCTTCTCGGTCAAGACTGATCATCAGACACGTGACGTTATGGCTACGGTTATGCTGAAAGGCAGTGGTGGCGATCCCACACATTCGCCGGGTGGCGGCAAGGAATCACTACAGCACAGTCCTATTGAGGCTTCTTCAGACTCTGAAACGTCTTCAGGAACAGCTCCTGGATTCGGATCTACGGCCGATCACATATTTAGTGATCCATCTCTAGCAGATTACTGGCGCAACAAATATGAAAAGGCACAATATGAGAATCTGCACCGCTTCGATCCCGAATTCCAATGGACGGCCAATGAAGAAAAGAAGGTCGTACGCAAGGTGAGTTATAGATGGCCTATAATATAAGGGTATTAAGTCTTTTAACTATATTATAGGTGGACTTACGTATTATGCTATGGGCATGGATTATGTTTTGTGCTCTAGATCTACATAGAAGAAACATTAATCGCGCTATCTCCGATAATATGGTAAGGTTGATTCTTCTCTAGTAAGAATCTTAATATGTTTTAACATAAACAGCTTCCCGAGCTTGGCATGGATACAAATGATTTCAATTATGGTCAAACGGTATTTCCTCAGTCCCACAACTACGTTTCCATGAACTAACACCAGCAGATATTTCTAGTATCGTTTCTTGCAGCTGAGCTACCAAGTGGCCTGGTCAGTAAGAAGCTAGGCGCCGACGTGTGGATTCCATTCATTATATGTGGCTGGTCCATCACTGCTGGTTCACAAGCCTTCCTTTCCAACAGAGCAGGCTATTACGCCATCAAGGCGCTCTTAGGCCTCCTCATGGGTGGATTTATCCCGTATGTTTTCAAGCCGGCTCTTATGACACTTCTACAGAGGAATGGCTAATGGACCTAGTGACATTGTTTTATGGCTCACATACTTCTACAAATCCAACGAGCTACCTATCAGACTTGCTTGGTTCTGGACTGCCTTGAGTACCGTCAACATTATAGGGTCTCTCATCGCGGCAGGTGTCTTGCAGATGCGAGGTGTTGCAGGCTGGAGTGGTTGGCAATGGTTGTTCCTCCTTGAAGGTATTACTACACTGATCATTGGAATTTTCTCCTGGGGTTTGATGCCTCCTGGGCCTTGCCAGACAAGAAATTGGTTCCGAGGAAAGAATGGATGGTTCACTGAGCATGAAGAACTTATTCTTGTTAATCGATTATTGAGAGATGATCCAAGCAAAGGTGATATGAACAACCGGTCAGTCTTTCTTAAAGTCCTTTTTAAGAACCTTCAGCTAAGAATTAGAATTTTAGACAAGCTGTTGGGCTCAAGCTGCTATGGCAAGCAGTTAAAGACTGGGAGCAATGGCCATTGTACTTGATCGGATTGACGACATATATTCCTCCTTCGCCACCATCTACTTACTTGTCGTTCATCCTGCGACGAATCGGATTCTCCGTCTTTCAGGCTAACTTATTGGCAATTCCTTCTCAATTTCTCTTCGCAGTCAATCTTCTGATCATTTCTTGGGTTTCCGAACGAGTAAAGGAGAGAGCCATAATCTCCTCAATCTCCAATATTTGGATCTTTCCGTGGTTGGTTGCTTTGGTCACATTGGGTGCCAATGCAAACAACTGGGTTCGTTACGCACTTTTGACTGGACTCCTCAGTTATCCCTACTGTCACGCAATTCTCGTCAGCTGGAACGCAAGAAACAGCAACTCGGTGAGGACTCGCGCGGTGAGCGCTGCACTATACAACATGTGTGTTCAGTCCGGAAACATCGTTGCATCAAACATTTACCGCGAGGATGATCAACCCCTCTACCGCCGGGGCAATAGAATTTTATTGGGCATTTGCTGCTTCAACATTCTGATTTTCTACTTCTGCAAAGCATTCTACATCTGGCGCAATAGAATCCGCGATGAGAAGTGGAATGCAATGACTCGGGAGCAGCAGGAGTACTATGCGCTAAACACGACGGACGAAGGCATGAAGAGACTAGACTTTCGCTTCAGTCATTAGAACTTGCGATTCAGATTGGCTATTACTTAGGGCTGTATTAAGGTTCTATAACTTGGTTTATAAGCGAACGGCGGATTTTCCACCCGACGCATCACATCTTACTTTGACACCATGCCGTTCAACCAAACAACATGGAATCTCAATGAAATGAAGAGAAGCTGCTCTTGGCTGTCCAGGCTATTCGCGAAAACAAGAATACATCCGTTTCTCAAGCTGCAAAAATCTATACCGTGCCTGAATCAACACTCCGTGCCAGAATGAAAGGCCGCTCGTCGCGACGCGATATCAAGCCCAACTCTCAGAAACTTACTGGCCTGGAAGAAGAGACTATTGTTGAACCTACACTGGATTTAGATACGCGAGGATTTCCGCCAAAGCCAGCTGACGTGGAAGATATGGTCAATCTGCTGCTCGCAGAGCGTGCTGGAGAGAAAGTTGGCAAGCTCTAAGCTAGAAACATTGTCGAACGACAATCAGAGCTTCAAACCCATATTAGTCGCGTTTGCGATTACCAAAGAGCCTTATGCGAAGACCCTCAAATGATCCTGGCTTGGTTTGAGCTTGTGCGGAACGTGAGGGAGAAGTACGGCATAGAAGATGTCGATATCTACAGCTTCGACGAAACTGGATTTATGATGGGGTTTATCACCCCAAAACATGGTGGTAACACGCGCCAAACGTCGCAGGAAGCAAAAATAGATTCAGCCTGGTAAATCGTGAATGGGCGACAGTGATACAGGGGATCAATGCACAAGGCTGGTGTATCCCGCCATTCATCGTGGTTAAGGCGGCCTACCACCTTGCAAATTGGTACTCAGAATGCAACCTCCACCAGATTGTATCATCAACCTACCGAAAACGGATGTACAAATAACGAAAACGCTCTGTACTGGCTCCAGCCTTTCGAGAAACATACAGCTCATCGCAAGAACGGCATTCATCGCATGTTGGTGACTGATGGTCACTCAAGCCATCTCTCCGCCGGTTTCGATCGGTTCTACAAAGAGAACAATATCATCTCAGTCTCTATGTCTTCTCACTCATCGCATCTTCTTCAGCCTCTAGATATGGGATGCTTCGGTCCTCTGAAACGGGCATATAGTCAACATATCGAGCAGCTGGTTAAGTCGCATATTAACCACGTGACCAAGGTCGACTTTTTAATCGCCTTCAAGGCCGCCTTCTTTGCCAGTATGGGGGAAGCACACATCAAGTAAAGATTTAGCTCATCAGGGTTGGTACCTCTGGACCCGTCAGTTGTCATGTCAAAGCTTGACATCAAGTTACGTACACCAACACCCCAGGCTAACCCGGTAACAGCGGCAGGGCCTTGGACTTCCCAGATACCTCACAACCCAATATAAGTCGTTCCACAATCAACACTGATCAAGGATAAAATTGCTCTACACTAAAGTAGCTCGCCAAAATCGATATATGAAGCTATGGGCCAGCTTGCGAAAGGCGCACATGTATTGGCGCACTCGGTGACCCTTCTTAGCGATCAAGTCCGTTCTCTACAAAGGGCTAATGAGGCGCTTAGCAAGCGTCGGAAGGCAGAACGAACAAGACTAAAACTTGGTGGGATGCTTTTGGTTCGATCAGAGCAAGACATGACAGCTTAGAAAGGTATCAAGAAGAGGATCGAGAAGGAAATGGGCGGGAGTGGTAGCCCGCCTGGGATAGGCGAAGCAAATAAACGGGAATGCAGGAGGTGTGACAAACCCGGACACAATTCACTGACATGTGAGGAAGAGGAAGACGTGATTTATGTACATAATTCCGGTTAGGATCTTGAAATTAGAGACGTTGTGGTGGTGTACTTGACGCTGACAGAGATTAGGTAGTGGAAAATCCACCGCTCGCTTATAAACCACGTTAAGTAAGTGATGTACTGTTAGTTCACACCAGCTTATTTCTTGTTGGTCTTGGTCTTAATTCTTTCGATTTCCTCACTCGTAAGAGGTGGCTCAAGGTACCGTATATTACACATGTGAGGGTGTTGAACTCCCACAAAGCCTACGAAATCGACGACATGAAGCCATAGTTTAGCAATAAATCGGATTCTCGGGGTCAGTCAGGTCGAAGATGACGCTGCTGTGGGGGCGCTATTGAGGCTTTCAGCTGCTGTTGCCAGGCTATAGTGGTAGAGGGACTTACAGCTCCGCCACGGTTGTTGGTGAAGATGCGCTCAAAGTCAATAGTTCGGTTAAAGCTTAGCGCGCCATCTTCTAGGATATCGATCCAGTGGCCCTTGTACTCACCAGCGGTGTTGAGAACGGAAATCTGGGACTCATTAGCATGCGAACGCCCAAGAGCCAACTGGAGCACTTACGTCGCCAGCTTGAACAAAGTAGCCAGTGACGAGCAGATTCTTCTTGTCAGGGGAGATTTTGAGGTAGTGAGGACTGATGATGGATGGGTTGGATCTCATTGGGGTCATCGAGACGCTCAACGTTGTTCAAGCCGGAAATGTCGAGCGCGGCGACGTGGTTGCCAGGGGTGATGGAGAAGTAAACGAATTTGCCATAATCGGTGATATCAGAATAGATGGCGATCGACTCCTTGGCACCAGGACCGAGAACCCACAGCCGCTGAGCAACACCCTGTCGGCCGCGAGAGCCGCGGCGGAAGGGGCAGATGATCTACACCTCACCGGTGCGGATAGCGCTGCAGGTTGTTAACTGAGTATCGTTGGAGAAGCTATGATGATGTACTCACGTGGCAAGGGCAGCGCTTTCAGGGTTACCGGGATGAACTTGACGTCTTGGATACCACCACTGTAGGCACAGTTAGCATGAACTTTGAAGGCATTATTCAGAGTGGATTTGGGTGCGTGCTTACGTTGGGAATAGTGATGGTGGAGATGATTCGGCGATCAGAGAGGTTCCAGAGATGGAGAGTATTGGCGTTCTGCACACCAAGAGCAGAAACAGGTCGTAAGATCGACAGGGGCACGACGAAGTCGGAAGTCAGGATCAATCCGTTCTCCCAGTCGACAGACCGTGGGGGCTGAACTGCTCGCCGAGAATATTGAGCTTAAAAATAGTTTGTGTATTTTAGAGTGAGGACCGAGAGTTGAGCGTACAGTGCCGCCAACATCCTCGGGCCACTCGTGGGTAATCTTGCCGTTGGCGTCCGTCTCGACCAGGTGGCCGGGGGAGGTTGTCACGGCGCTACCCATGTAGGTGATGAAGAAGCCACTAAGAATGGTTAAATCAAAGTTAGGCCGATGTCGGGGCTTAAACGGGATGACGACTTACCCGCCAGGTTTGGCGCGGATCTCGTCAGTGATGGAGCTCAGCAGCTCACGGATGCTGTGGGAGAACTGGGTGGTAAGGGCCCCTGTTGTCCCGGTAGAAGGCAGTGTCCTGGGTCTTGAGCAGGGAAAGAAGACCGCCTCCGATAAGGGTCATGCCATCGAGGGAAGTACCCAAGTAGTGGGGGGAGTTTCCGCTGGTTGGAACATCAGCAATGGTCATGATGGTGCCAAACGTGTCTTAACAGAGGCGCGTCATGTCAGCACTGCTCATGTTCATGTTGATAGAGCTGCTAGTAGCACTTACATCATCAAGACTGGTAACGACGAGGAATTCGGCGTGCTGGCTATCACCGGCACCGGTCCAGAAGTAACCAATCTTCTTCGGCTTGATGTTGCTGACGGGGAAAGGGTTGCTGGGCAGCGCAGGAGTCGGGACCTGGATGATGGGTAGCGGAGGCGTGCCCGAGACAATGGGCTCTGTGACTCCGGGGATCGAGGGGATCAGTGGAGGCAGGCTAATGCCCTGTCGCTTGTCGGCCTGGGCTGGCGAGGCAGCGGCGCGAGCAGCCAACAGAACGGCGATGAGACTGGGGCTCTTCATGGTGAGAAGGTTCCAAGAAGGCTTGAGTGGCGGACTGAGTATTACTAGAGGTTAGTCTGTTGAAGCTTAAGATGGAATGGAAGAGATTGGGAAAATTCTTGTGGATTATATAGTTGTTGTTTGCCTCTTCGAGGAGATGCTATGAGACTATACAATTTCACCGCCGAGTAGTTTTTGCTTGTTCGCCGACCACAATCACACCTGAAGAATGGTGAAATCAAGCCTCTGGATGATGATCTGCAACTCATTGCAACTCAGTATCGTCACCATCGTCCGTCATTGCTCTGTCGCCTTGACGCCCATGAGTACTATCCTACGCTCCACGCTAGTATAGAACCAAGGTCGCATTCAAGACTCGAGCACAGATTCCAGGCCCAAATTGGGTAGGCACTAGGAGCTGCTGATGCTCATCTAAGAACATGTGTAGCTCGCTAGTCCTCAGCTGCATGGCACTAGCACCTCTGAGCCGCGATTCTTAATTCATCCATACCACAGCCTTGGTTGGGAGCAACCGAGGAGACGGAGGAGTCACGGGACGGGTATTGGCTTGACTAGCCTAATGTGCCGAAGACCTGTGGGTCAAGGTTTTGATCGATAGGGCTATTGGCAACCGGCAGTTGCTGCCCCAGACGAAGATCCAGCGCCGCTCTCGGGACGTGGCTCTAACCACCCTGCAGCAGGATCAGCAAGAACACGTCCGTCACGTGCGCGGGAATCCGATTTTTGCAAGCTGTTTAACACCTATGGAAGATCTGCAATACTTGCCGTTATTAGTTGCAGGCTCTACTGCAACAGATGAAGAACCGGTGATGTTTGTGCAGCCGTCTCTGGACCGAAAGGCGGTACTCTCGCCGGCAAACATCTGACGAGATGCGACCAGACTAACACGCTTTACGCTTAGGAGTATTACTGTGATGCGGCACTTGCATCTGATCTACTTCCAAGGCGGTCGCAGGCGCTTTGTCGGCTGACCAGCAAGTTGACATCACTTTCGATCAAACACGGGACGAACGACAGGGTACAGCGAAGCCGTGATTTTGGCACCCAATCAATGCCTCTGTAGCGAGCCGGACTTGGCTCGGATGGGAATTGCTCGACTCGGGCCATAACGCCCTGCGATGGCGTGACACTCTCACAACCCTCAGTCGCTGCCCTGCCGTCCGCGTTTAGAATCACGTCTCGGCTATCACAACCAGTCTAAGATTGCTTCATTCTCTGGACCAAGCTGGTCAGGGCGATTTTGCTGGCACGACTGCTTCGATAATGTGCTGCGGGCGGGCGAATCCTCCGTCATGTTGCCATCTCGTCTTACCAATGGGCAGCATCTTTGTCATGCATACTGCCGTCACTCGTCACCCGGGAGTTCTTTTCAACTCATCTAAGACGTGCAGTGGCAATTTTCATACTCGACACGGCTGGTAACGCGTATCGATGGGGGATGCGATGTGTTCAGCTGCATGAGATGAAGTATTAGACGCGGCTAGCTCGAGCCGATGCAACCCTTACAAGGCTGCAGGTTGAACGAGGACTTTGACTTTAAGCATCATGAAAAAAGCTGAGAAAAAAGGAATGGCCCAAATCTTGAAACGATCAAGAGCGCAAAGCTGAGCGCACCAGCTAAGGTAGGCAAAACCAACCCAACCATAGACTGCGTATCATATATCCCCTTTCACTATTAATTATCATTGATAAAAGCTTCTGGAGGTAAGAGTTCTGAAGACTCTTGACAAGATTGAACGATATCATATGGGGCCATGGGTTGACTCGACCGTAGGGCAACGCGCAGAAGGTCGAACCGGAACCTGTCACGGCCTGTCGATCTTACTGCAAGGTGCTGATCGAAAGGTCAGGCCACTTTGAACTATACTCTGTATCAGCCACTCGTCAAGCTTTATCCAGCCAAGGATAATACTGACCCTGAAATGGTCGGGTTCAGGATACTGTTCGACCATGGCTTTGGCTTTCTTCAATTCCGCCAGCAGGAATTCATATCCCACAATGACTTCCCACACATTGCCATAGGACTCGACATGTCCCTGTTTGCGCTTCTGTTTGAATCTCGTCGCCTTCAAGCGCCTTGACTGCGTCCTCAAAGCTCTGCAGGATATTCACAAACACCTCTAGGATGGGCCAGTCCTTGTCGTTCAGTGTATTCTCGTCTCGGCATATGGCAGGCATGATTGCGCTTGCCTTGAGCCGCTTTGACCGCTTTGATGAGTTATCCTTTTACCATTTTTGCTTGTGCTTCAAGACCAGTGTCTCAAGATAAGGTTAAAGTCTCAAGGCCCGCCTGATCACATACAACTGCGACAGCCAGCGCGTTTCGTTATCGACAACTACATTGAGTGGCTTCGGAATTCTCACACGAGGATCCTCAGATGCATCTAATTCCAGCCATTAGATACTGCGGAGTAGCATAGTGAGTACATCAGACCTACGAATCGCAACCACGAGATTATAGAGCTTGCCGACCAGGCCCTCCTTCCACCAATCCTCATGCTCAGTTATAGCTAAGACGTCTCCATGTCGCAACCGAGATTCAAATACATCTTCATCCTTTCCAAAGAGAATGGCTTTAACCACAAGGTTGATTACGTGGCGAAAGCAACGGCCCCGCCGTTTTTGCAGCAGAACTTGAATCTCTCTCCAATGGTATCCATTGCATTATCATTGTTTGGTGCGTTTTCAAGCGTGAAGCCCCGATTGTCTCATCTGGGATCTCGTATGACTCGATTATTTCAATCATCTCGTGTCCAATATTAGCCCCAAAGTGTCGAACTGTCAGCTCAGGCACTCCGAGGATGAGTTTGCGGGCCTTGCCATCCTCATCTCGAAAGAAGCATACAACACTCTATAGCTTGTGCTTATTCTGCGATCTCCAACCGTCAAATGAGCTGTGTAGTAACCCAGGGGCGTTTCTCAATACCTCGATAACCTTCTTCTTGTGCTTCTCAAACTCGGCAACAGCGCGCTTGCAAACCATATCATGACTGGTATGGGCGTCCGCGCTCGCAAAAAAAAAACGGGTTGAGGTACTCGGAAATGACTTGTAACCTCTTGTTTCGGAAGGATAGGTTGCTCTTGACAATCCATTCGACCAGTAGACGCTGGAAGATATTCCTGTCAAAGCTCTTAATGAGGTGATTTGCAATTGCCTGCTCTCGAGGCGCGTTAAGATCGAGCCTGAAGGCTTTCGTCATCGTCTGGTATCCTGTGGACGGTTTCTGTGGGGACGCTGGCGCAGACCGTTTTCCGGGGGAATCTTGAATCTTGTAGTGGTCCTAGAGATGCCCTTCGGCGTTTTGGGTGCCAATGGCAATTACATTGCCGGGCTTCTGCCTGTTCCTTTCCATGCACAATCTGCAGACCTATCGCCGCTCCGAGTCCTTCTCGATATCGAAGCCGTATTCCCACACCCATGATTTTGTATTTTTGCTTCGCTGCGACCACGTGTAGCCACAGAAGTGTCGGAACAGTCGACCTTCGTCTCGTCGAGTGGCGCGGGCTTCGGCTGGTGTTAAGGGACCCGGTATGAACAGAGAAGCTGCTGCGAAATACACAGCCTCAAAAATCCGAACTTTGGGACATATTAAAGCCGAAGAAGTGAGACACCAGAGAAGCAAAGCCGTGAAGGGGAGATCAGGGTGATGCTAATACAGGAGCGACAGAGTCGATGGACGAGCGAATCGCATCTGACGCGTTGGACGCGTCAAGCCAATAGCATGTTAAGGAACGCTCCATGGTACCTAGATTTATGATATAATTAGGTGTTATGGGAAATATCTCCTAATAAGCACCAAGCCCCATCATATCTGTGAGATTCCTCAGCGCTTTGTTCGTCGGTATTCCCGTGCTCTCGCTTGTGTCGGACAGAACAACCTCCGAAACCCTTCAGAAACCATCAGCAACGCAGCTCCTATCGAAGTAGCTTCCGGCGAAGCTTTTGATGGCCAGGTTGTGCGTTACGACCGTTCCAGCTACACATGTGCTGGGCAGAACGAGGGAGGCCAGTCTTCGTACCACTATACTCATTAATAATCGCCCAAGCTGACCTTGTACTATCCAAGGCGAGGATGATACCGTCTTCATCCTCCGGCAAGGGTCTACATTAAGAACCGTTGTCATTGGCGCTAATCAGGGTGAGGGCGTGTACTGTCTGGGTGGTGGATGCACCATTGAGAATGTTTGGTTTGAGGAGGCTTGCGAAGATGCCATTTCAATCGTAAGTCGCCCGATTCCAGACAATTTTCCATCTACAAAGCTGACTTGAGCTTCAACCCACTCGCAGAAAGAGGACGCCGCGGACGCCGTAACCAAAATCATCGGCGGTGGTGCTTTCAAAGCCACTGACAAGATCATCCAACACAACGGCTGCGGCGAAGTCGAGGTATGTACCGTGTCCACTTGTAAGGCCAATGTTTCTTACCACTAACCCAACCACCAGATCCCAGGCTTCTACGCTGGGGACTACGTCAAAGTGTATCGCTCCTAAGGAACCGTGAGTCTTGCCAACAATCTCAGCCAAAGTCAAATCTAACATGCTCCAGTGCGAAATGTGCCGCCGCAATGTCCGTATGGATGGTGTGCCGGCCTACGACGGTGGAGAGATTGTCGGCATCAACATTGAGTCTGGTGACACGGCTAAATTGACAAACATCTGCACCGACGCCGAGACTCCTTGCCAACTTTACGATGGTCCTGGTGACAAGGCCGGCGCGTTCTAAACTTGCTTTTCCCCCTAGGTGAAGCATCCGGTATCTATGGGAAGACTTTCTTGTCCATTATTGATTGTAGGCATTTTGTGGTATATTTCGTCTATTCATTACGAAACACATACATACGCTTCTTGTCCCAGCAGAGGCGGTGAGATATTCCGTGATACTGAGTCACAATGCCGTGAGTGCTTCCCGTGTCCGAATACCGGACTATCGACGCCACATCTCATAACAGTCGTCTCTGCTGTTTCACGAAGTGCAGTCGTGTCCAGCCACATTTATCCCACACGTGCTTATTTGTCACCAGAGTGCTGTTCCTAAGCTGGATATTTATTTGTCAGTTATTTTGCAGCGATCGGCATTCATCAGATGATCATACCGAAAGCCACATAACTGTCACAAGTACGCATTACCTTTTTCGCCCCACAGTACCGTATCAGCGTAGCATTGTGGCCCTGGGAATCGCGCCATTGCACGCCTGAATCTCACCTTCGGCCACATCCCGCATGAAATACGGATGCTGTACGGAGGAAGTACCCAGTAACAAGGCTAGCATTTGGCCGTAGCCCTAAAGTCTTTAAGCTTTGTGGATCGCTGGAAGACAAGATGAATTGTCTTGTACAACGAATAAAAACTAGACAGCCGTGCCGAAAGGAGCCGAGAGCTTCGGGACCTATCCTCATGATACGGAATTCCCTCCCAGTTCGCAGTATGTGCCGAGAACGGACGGTATGCGTGATCATGCACCTCTTCCCACTGCTAGGGCGGTGACGCAATGCAAGGGTTATCTACACACCATGCGAACCACGAAGGCTTTTGGCTAGCAGGCGGAAACATCACCGTTGGGCGCGCTCAAACGGCGGCTGGATGTCGTTCAGCTTAAAAAGCTTTCTCGTCATCTGCACTCTTCTGGCGCAATTTGGCTTTAGGGACCTAACATAATAGAGTGAGATGTGCGGCCAGATCAAGGTGACTTCGCTGGAGTGCCAGCCCGCCTAAACCCCATCCTCTTCCCGCGCCAGGATGGGGAGCACGGCAGGAAGCTATTGGTCTTGGCAGCTGTATGTGATGCGGGATGTAATGCCGACCTCGATGAAGGCGGGATCTCAACATGTCGCAATCGATATGCAATGCACGTTCCTTGGAGTCAACTAGTATAAGGTGGACGCCGCAGCTCGCCCGGTTTTCTGGGCCAGGCACTGATCACGGACACACTCCATCGCATCGTCAATCGAAGCCCTCGTCAGCATGAAATTCTCTGTCATCCTTCCCGCCTTCGTGGCAACTGTCCAGGCAGCGTACCCCGGGGACATTGTTCAGTACTGGTAAGGTCCCCAATACGCGGTCTCGCCTGTTCTCCTTTGGCTACGGATATTTACAGCATCGATTGTGTAGGGTCGACCAGTCGGCCATCCTCGTCAACAGCACTGTTGTCGGCGGCCTCACCTCGCCTCCATCCGCGCGCTTCCCAGCAATTGTACATGCGTCAATCTACCGAGCTGCCCTGCAGACGTCGTCCCAGTCGCACGCCAGCCAGCAGCTCGCCGTGTCTCACGCTGCCCACGATGCTCTGGCCTGGACGTTCCAGGGCGTCCGCCTAAACAACCAGGTCGACGCCGCTCTACGAAACGTCCTACCCGCCATCGGCATTTCGCAATCATCCAACGACTACCGTCGCCTCGCCCGCATTGGTCAGGAAGCTGCCGCTAGAGTCACCGCCGCGCGCTCCAACGATGGTCTAAACAACTTCGTCGATTACGCGGTGCAGTCAGCCCTTCCTGGTGTCTACCAGCCGACCCCCGGAGGCCGTCCTCTTCCGGACACGCCTCAGGCCCAGTTCATCCGATCTTTTGGTGGCATCGAGGACCTAACCGCGTTCAGGCTCCCGGCGCCACCCAGTGCTACAGCTAGGGGGTATGATCGTTCGGTGGACGAAATAATTCTGCTGGGCGGGCAGAACTCGACCAACCGAACTGCGGAACAGACAGAGATTGCTTATTTTTGGCAGGAGAGCAGCGTAACGTGAGTACCCTAGGCATTGTACAAGACCCTTTAAACGAGTGCTGACGACAAATCACAGAGGCTGGAACCGCTTCGCCAACGCCATTGTCGGCAACAGACTTGCCAACAACGTCGTCGCTTCCGCCAGGTTCTACGCGCAGCTCAACTACGCGCTCGCTAACGCCGGTATCGCTTCCTGGTACAATAAGTAGGACCTCCTCCCCCCAATGCCTTTGCTGGCTTCTAACGCGTCTTAGGTACTACCACAACCACTGGCGCCCCGTCACGGCCATTCATCGCGAGGGCGTCTGGCTGCGCTCCGGTCGCAACGTCTATGATCCTGGCTTCGTGCCTCTACTGCGACCGACACCCAGCCACCCCGACTATCCGTCCACGCACGCCACCTTTGGTGCCGCTGCTGCCGCCGTGCTCAAGGCTTTCAACCGCGCTGACAGGATTCCCAACATCGGCTTCAGCAGCAACGTGACCCTGGATGCTAGCGGTGTTATCACCCGCCGCTTCAACAGCATTGATGCTGCAGCCCAAGAGAACTCGCGGAGCCGTATCTATGGAGGTGTAAGTGTTCGCGGTTCTGATATATGATTGATATGGTGTGCTGATAAGAATTGCAGATTCATTTCACATATGCAGGTGATCAAGGAATTGCCTTGGGTACCGAGGTTGCTGAGGCAACTCTGGCCTTGTTCGACGAGCACTGGGACGATTTCTAGATGGTTAAATTCCACCATATTGTAGGTGGGAAGTCTAGTAACTCGAGAACGCCGGGAGCTGGATTACCCAGAACTTACCGTAGGAACTTGGAAAGTTCAGAGTCGAAGCGGAGCCTGTGGCGCCGCCACCCCTCATAAAACCCTCGCACAGATAAATATACATTTATTATGTCTGGGAAGGCTACGCGTCACAGGACCACAACGCTAAACTAATTTCGGATCTAATAATGGA
>KL659544.1:3917-15658 GCA_000732775.1 Stachybotrys chlorohalonatus IBT 40285 | reverse complement strand
ACTTGCTCGCACGGGCTACTGACAAAGCAATTGGTTCAACAGGTATATCAATTCTTATAATTGCTTCTGTACCATTGCAGCTCCGTCCTTAAATCTTCCAAGTGTCCTTTATGATTTGATATACACTCCCATCATGAAGACGAAAAAGTATAGTTAGCGAAGAAAACTCGTTTATAATATATGAACTATGCGACGCTACTGTAAACAGTGTTTCTATCAAAGCATTTTATTTCTTATGCTTGGCAAGAGCAGTCTGACTGGGTGGTGCTTTTTGATGGTCAACCTTTGATTGATTCTCACTTAAAGCTTTTCCAAGACGCTTGCTGATCTCTTCATCAACCTCTGCCCACATCCCTGGGAGACTTCTGGTTAATAACTCATCATATCTTGGGCCTAAGAATGTACTTACTGATGGTGTCTTTCTGTACCTCTGGCAAAGCTTTGTTGACATGGCTTGCAAGATTATGAATGAATTTATCGTCGTCTCTATTCGTCTTGAAAAGCTTCCATAGGGTTCGAGGTTGCTCCCAATCCTCGTCTGTAACTTCTGACGAAAAGGCTTGAACTTGACCCACCCATTCATCGTGAGCAACATCGGCGGGTCCGCTCCTTATGGCTCGAAATGATGACCGCACTGGCCGGATATTAGCACGGAGTTTACATAATCCGAGGAAAGCATGATTGCAACTAAATGCACCAGGGCTTGGGATGTGATTACCGTAGTCTGGGTCAGAGCCATAGTTGCCGTCCATTCGCATTGGGCCGTCTCGCTGGTATGGAGAGTACGTGTTCAATGCTTTGTTGCAAGGTAGTTGTTGGTAATTTGGACCAACACGATATCTTGCAGCATCGGGATAGCTGAACATACGGGCATGCAGCATAGGATCTGCAGATGGTGCGATGCCAGGGATCAAGGTCGAGGGAGAGAACGCAGCTTGTTCAATGTCGTGGAAATGATTCTCCGGGTTCTTGTTGAGAGTGAGTTTGCCAACTGGCATCAATGGGTAATCCTTGTGTGGCCAAATCTTGGTGATGTCGAAAATGTTCCATTTGTAAGTCTCGGCTTCTTTGGGATCCATTACCTGAAGCATCATCGTCCAGGATGGGTACGCTCCACGTTCGATAGCATTGTACATGTCCTTGACGTGATAGTCAGGCTCTTCCCCTGCGAGCCGGACCGCATCCTCCTCTGAAAGATTTTTTATACCATCATCAGGCTTGAAGTGGATCTTGACGTACTTGAAGGTACCGTCTTCCGGCTTTCCAAACTTGAACGTGTGATTTCCAAATCCATTGACGTTACGCAAGGAAGCGGGCACACCACGAGGTCCAAAAAGCTGCATCAAACAGTGCGCACCTTCTTGGTTGTGATTATGAAAATCCCAGAACATGCTCGAGTCGGCAACGGCTGTCTGGGGATGGCGTTTGTGCGATCTATTTAGCGAAGGGAACTTGGCCGGGTCACGGATGAAGAATACCGGCAGGTCATTTCCCACAAAGTCCCAGTTCCCTTCTTCGGTCTTGAATTTGAGCGCAAACCCCCGGATATCACGTAATGTATCTGACGAGCCTTTTTCGCCTGCAACGGTGGATAAACGAGCCAAGACCTCGGTCTTTTTACCCACCTTGCTGAACAAGGCAGCCGAGCACCAGTCAGTGATATCATGGGTACACTCGAATTCGCCCCATGCTCCAGCTGCTTTAGCATGAACCACTCTTATCTCTCGTTAGTATTCAACCATAAACAATCCAGAGTAGACAAGGAAGCAGTACCTTTCAGGTATTCTTTCTCTGGGAAAATGGGCCAACGTCTCAATCAATTGTGTATCTTCGAGAAGAGCTAAGGCACCGCCGCGGACCTTGGGCCCGCGCAGCACAACCGAGGACGTTGGATCTTGAACCGGCTTTCCCTCCGCCAAAGTGTATATAGGGGGTTCTGTTGACTGCGTTTCAACAGTGAGTTTGTTGTGTAATACTCTGGTACTAGCATGTGAAATACTCACCTGTGACATGACGATTCAAGAGCCGAAATTGATCTTTGGCGACCGCAAATTGCCAACGTTCGGAGGTTCTGGACATGATATAACTACATGGGGAGCATTTCTATTTTATTTTGTTTTATTTTACAGCTGTGGACAAATGTAAACGTCATAGCATCTTCATCGTCCTCGAATAGGGCTTTATCCCGCAAGGTTTGCGCTTTATGACCAAGCACGAGTATCTATGACGAAACGCTGATGATTTTTACGGAAAGTACATCATGATTTCAAATCTCGGCATTACACAAATTTCAGCAATGCAATTCCCGACGTGGATTGCCGTGCTGAACTCTCAAGAGCCGGAGACGTAATGATAATCTACATGGTTGCTCATGCCTAGCGGGCCCATGAAATACTAGCGATGTATAATGGTGTATTATATGAACAGAAAGAATTTGGGACTCCCCGATCATCGGCCCGTCTTTCTTGAGAAGATAGACGTTCAGAATAACTGAAGCATCGAATGCAATCTCTCAGTTCAGTCTACAGAGACGACTTGACCACATACACGCGGCCCTCGTAGGGACAAAGAGGCTCGCTTGAGGGTTGACAGTCGCCTCGGTAGGTATCTTCTTCGCTCGGCCTCCAGAGAGTAGACATTAAGGGCTCAAATTCAATGGTAGTGTCCCCTGGCCATTCAATTTCCTGAGCTGTAGGAGGTTTCCATTGTTGTTCGTGTTGGGTGAAGTTGAGAACTACTAGTGCGGTATCATTGCCTTGCTTTGCTTTTTTGGTGAAGGTGTATACATCCGGGTTGGAAATATCGAGAGTCTGGTATTCACCCTCAACCAGAAACTCGGGATACTCCTTACGAAAGCGAAGCATTCGTCGCCAAAAGTTAAGAACACTGGGCTGTCTGTTTTTCTCGCTCAGGACATTGATTTCGCCTCCTAATGGATGTGGTTCCATCCACGGCTTCTCGGGGGTTTGACATTGTGGTGAGAAACCCCATGTTTTCTCGTTATTACTGTTCTGCCATGCCATGGGAATGCGAGCATGGTCCCTTGCCAAATGTTGAACGGCCCTGAGTGCCCTCTTCATGTCTCCAGCGCGATCTTCGCTGAGCTGTGTTCTGACTTTCTCGATAAAGAGATTGCTGTCGACATCTTTGTAATATTCTATCGGGTAAGACTCGAGTGGCGCGTTGACACATCCAATCTCTTGGCCCTGATAGATAAACAACGTGCCACTGAGGCAAGCCTGCATCAGGGCTAGCATCCTAGCGCTGGGCACACGGAATTCAGGGCTATCGTTTCCAAAGCGCGATACGGAGCGGGACTGGTCGTGGTTCTCCAGGAAGACTGTGGTCCAGGCATCGGTGCCGCGAATGACGTCTTGATTCCCCTGAATCGCGCTTTTGAGTTGTGGCAGTTGCCAATTGCGAGGTGTCGTCTCGTACCTGTGCGTTGTGCCCATGCCGAGATCAACTACGTCGAACTGGAAGACCATGTCGAGCTGTTTGGCCTTGGCGCTCACGTAGCTCAAGACGTGTGACAATTCTGGGGTCAGGGGCAATTCCCCCACACTAACAGCCGAGTAATGGCTGAGGATTGCATTCATTTCAGTTAGATACTCCTGCATGTGAGGTCCGTTACAGTAGAGATGAGCTGCGGGCTGGTAGAAACTATTCTTGTCAATGATGGCGGCGTCCGGTAAGTCGACTGGCTTGCTGTACATGTTGACGGTATCCACCCGAAAGCCGTCAATCCCCTTTTCAAGCCAGAACACCATGGCGGACTGATAGATTGCTTTGCGCATCTTGGGATTTTCCCAGTTCAGATCCGGTTGCTCCTTGGTAAAAAGGTGAAGGTAGTACTCCTGGGTGGCTTCGTCCCATGCCCAGGTACTGCCGCCGCCAAAATTGCTACGCCAGTTGTTGGGGGGGAGACGCTCGCCGGTAGGGGAATATTTGGCAGGACGCCACATATACCAATCTCTCTTATCGTTGTCCTTGCTGGAACGAGACTCCTTGAACCAAGCATGCTGGTCAGATGTGTGATTGATGACAAGATCCATAATAACTCGGATGCCCAGGGTGTGGGCGCGATTGACGATAGCTTCCACATCTTCGACCGTGCCATATGGAGGGTAAATGTTTTCATAGTCTGAAATATCGTAGCCCATGTCGACCTGAGGACTATCGTATACAGGACAAATCCAGATCATTTCGATTCCCAGTGAGTGGAGATAATCAAGTTTGTTGTAGACGCCCTTGAGGTCGCCCATACCGTCACCATTGGCGTCGCAGAAAGAAGCTGGGTAGATCTGATAGACGGGAGTGTGCTTCCACCACTGCCCGACACGACCCCAATTATGGGGGCGCCCAGTGCCATCAGGCTGGATGATGCGCTCAGCCACAGGGTTAGAGGCCTTGACAGTCATCTTGGGTAGTATCAAAAAAATGAGTAGATTTGGCAACTACGCAGAAGCGATCCGTTGATGTAACCGCTGCGTACAGCAGAGAGTATAGCGCAGGTCAGCCTCTGGCGATGTGATTTTGGAAGTGGAACAACAAAGGAAGGGTTGCTGTGCTGGAAGATCAGGTAGCATAAGTAGTCCTGCAGTTTGCCAACGCAGACGTCAATCGCGGCTAGAAAACATGCACGAAAGACGATTGCAGTCGTCGGACCGAGCAATTGGAGGGCATATACCTGTCACTTGTTATGGACGAGATCGGGCCACCGTAGATACGGAGGTAGGGCTGGCAACGATTGGGCCGATATCCATGTCAGCCGAGGGAGGCTGCATTTCTCGGAACTAATGGTGCAAACTAGGCGAAGCACGAGGGATGACAAAGTGGGACGAGATGGCTCTGCGAAGTTGCGGCGCAGACGAGGTCCGAGTCCAACCCATCGTTTCGGCCTTGCGTCGCATGGCCTACGTCCATGTACAGTGTTGGTCGTGAATGCCAGGATTATGCGTGACAAGCTGGTGGAATTGGCTAGCTTGTTGTCGGTCCGAGGAAACCATGCAGTTCAGGCCTCGCAGCTCCACAGGAACTTGGCAGCCGCCTATAGATCTACGTCGTTCTAGGGCATAGCGTAGGTCAAGCCGATGCTTAAAAGTTAAGCTGACCTGCCAAGCAATGCATGGGTTCTGCCGGCCATTTGGCATCCTGGTTTAACGTAGTACTGATGGGGTCTTGGTGTATGAACCATCAGCCGACTCGTCGCTTTCGTCAAGTGAGCAAGCCTGAGACCTTAGCCGGAGGACATAAGCGCTGATGGATGCCATGCACGTTAGAGCGGAAAATGACCTCCCTCCCTTCTCTTGGTATCGACTCCCTGCTTTCGAGTGTTGGCGCTATTCCAGACCTGTCAGTCCATCCCGAATGGAGGGTAGACCGGTGAGCATTTTAATCGTGCTTGCGATCAGTCCGACCCGACTAAAGCAGCTCGGCCCGACTGCTTGCCAATCAGAAATCTCGTCACATTCCCCCCAGGTTTTCTGGCTGGCCTTGCGAGCAGGGGCGGCACCAGATAGTTGCGCAGATCCTCCATCTTTGGAGTCTCCCTGCAGGTACTCACATGGCAAAGTGGAAGATGGGGACCCCGCAAGCCACAGCGCCAATGCTCCCGACGCGACCCTCCCTCTTCTGCCACAAAGCCTTGTCGTCGGTCCGGTCAACGACTTTCGGTACGAGACAAGGTTGGGGTTCATGTCGAGTATTGGCTGGACCAGGATCAGCTCATACAACACTTGCTATTTTTTAACCCTCGAGCCAGGACTATAAGGAGTCCATGGCTTCCAGTCTCAATGTCATTCTCCAGATCGACATCGACTATCTGAGTCCGTCTATCTGAAGACTTTTATTTCTTTTCCTTCCTTGTCCAGGAACTCCACGGTTTTGGTCTTTGTTCGAGGTCATCGCAACAGGCGGCCTAGCCCGTCGCTACAACACCATGGCCATTCTCAATCCGCCCGGCACCGACCAGGCGCCTCGCGTCCTAGCGGCGAACCCTGGTTTGGAGACGTCCATTATTGAGGAAGCCGCCGCTGCCACTCAGAATGAGCATTCCATGGGACTTTGGAAGTCCCTGAAGCTGTACCGAAAGGCTTGCTTCTGGTCCCTCTTTCTTTCCACCTGCCTAGTCATGGAAGGCTTCGACATGACCCTACTCAACAGCCTCTACGCCTATCCACCTTTCCAGCGGCAATTCGGCGAGCAGCTACCTGACGGCAGCTATGAGCTCACAGCCGAGTGGCAGTCTGGCTTGTCCAATGGTGCTCTCTGTGGGCAGATCCTTGGCTTGTTTGTCAATGGCATCATTGCAGACCGCTTCGGCTACCGCAAGACTCTCATTGGAGCTCTGGTCCTGTGTACCGCTTTTATCTTCATCATATTCTTTTCCCGCACCTTGGTTCAACTTCTTATCGGAGAAATCCTCATTGGCATCCCATGGGGTGTCTTCCAGACCCTAACAACCACCTACGCATCCGAGGTTTGCCCCACGCACTTGCGGGCATATCTAACCGTTTACAACAACATGGCGTGGGTTCTGGGCCAATTCATTGCTTCTGGAGTGCTGCGCGCAATGGTGAACCGCAACGACGAATGGGGCTACAGGATCCCGTTTGCTCTTCAATGGATGTGGCCTATTCCCCTCATGATCGGTATCTGGCTTGCTCCTGAGTCTCCTTGGTGGCTGGTTCGTGCAGAGCGCATCGAAGACGCAAAGAGATCCATAATCCGCCTCACCGCTCGTGACAGCAGCGTCGCTTTCGATCCCGACCATACCATCTCCATGATCATCCATACCAATGAGATGGAGAAGAAGCAGACTGCAGGTACAAGCTACCGCGATCTTTTCAAGGGTGTAAATTTACGACGGACCGAAATTGTTTGTCTGACGTGGATGATTCAAACACTATGCGGTTCGACATTTATGGGTTACTCGACGTACTTCTATCGCCAGGCGGGTATGGCTGTTGAAAACTCGTTCAGCATGACAATGGCACAGTTTGGTCTCGGAGTTGTGGGCACCATTTGCTCGTGGTTTCTGATGAAGGGAGCGGGTCGTCGAACCTTGTACCTATCCGGTCAACTCCTTATGTGCGCCTTGCTACTTACCATTGGCGGCGTGTCTTTTGCGGGGAGCAGCAATGTGGCAGCCCAGTGGGCTATCGGATCCCTCCTTATCCTTTATACCTTCACATACAACTCCACTGTTGGCCCAGTCTGCTACTCTCTGGTAGCGGAGCTGACTTCGACTCGCCTGCGAACCAAGGCCGTGGTAACGGCACGTAATGCCTACAACATCACAAGCATCATCACCAACATCCTCACACCACGCATGCTCAATCCATCGGCCTGGGACTGGGGCGCTAGAACCGGCTTCTTCTGGGCTGGCTCGTGCCTGATTTGTGCTACCTGGACCTACTTTCGTCTTCCAGAGCCCAAGGGTCGCACCTATGGCGAACTGGACATTCTTTTCGAGCAGCGCATCAGCGCCAGAAAATTCAAGCGCACCGTTGTTGAAGATATCGCCACTGCGGCCGCACTGACAGACAAGGAGAAGTCTTTTGCGCTGGAGACGGCCGAAATCGAGCGCGCCGATCGGTGAAGGTAGAAAGAAGATGACGGAGATTGTTTCTGGTATACGTTGCATTTGTACTATTTGACATGTCAATATAATGCCTGCCATTGCGCAGCTGAGGACTCAATGATGTGCCTTTGTGGTTGAGATTTTGCCAGAATCCTCTTTCTGTTCCACGACAGGGCACCCCATTGTTCTCCGTGGCCCTTTTCATCACCCTGACCTCATCTGGGCTTGCATTGGCACGAGAAGCTACGGCGAGATATCTTCCCCCACGCAGACGAGTGGTAGGTTTATGTCCTGGCTGCCGTACCTGGTTGCTCCTAAATCAAAATATCTGATTCACGGTAAAGAACTGGTTAGCGGAGGGCGCGTGGGTACTTGCCAATCCAAGCTGTGGAGACGTCGCGATATTCGCACGCAATTACCGTATTTGGTCAGGCCTTCCAAGCAGGAGGGAGGCCTTCCTAGTCCATTGGCTAGGCAGGTGAGGAGAAATGCTGCTGGTGACAGGGCTTGTGCTTACTCTGCGCCGTCTCCACAACTAACCCAGCTTCTCCCCTCCTTCTGTTGCCACCACCGCCTTGTAGAATTAGCCCGTGGTTGATTGCAGCTTCAGCTTCTCCTTCATCTTCTTTCGATCCTGCCTCTAGATGGCTCCATGCGGATCCGCTTTATTTTGAGATCAAAGGCGATCGTGAATCCCTGATCCGCTCCTTGTCCACGATGCCCAGCCAGACGCGATCCACACGCGAACCCCCGGCTGCACGCAAGAGGGGCAGGCCGCGTCGGGAGCCAATCCCTATCACCCAACGGACGACGCCGGCGCGTCAAGAATCATGGCCCACAACCGAGGCAGAAGCAGCTGCCGTGGTCAAGGAGACCGTGCTGATCAAGGAGACCAGGACGCAGCGGGCATGCGAAACATGTCGCCTTCGCAAAGTCAAGTGCAATGGAGAGATTCCCTGTCAGCAGTGTTTGCATTTCAACATGAGCTGCGTGCTTCGGCCAGCATCACAGAAGCGCAAGACGCCCATCAGAGGGAGGCTTGTCGCTCAAATAAAGAGCCTCAACTCCACAACCGAGCAGCCGAGATTTGCAAGGCCGGTAGAAAGTGCGAAGCTGAAGCCGCAACTGCTTTCATCGGTCAACGATGACTCGACTTTGGCAGTTGACGAGACTAGGGACAGCTACAACAAAGACTACATGAGAAACCTGGTTCCACAGTATGAGGATCTAGTGTACCCTATGAGTCCGATCATTACATCCGAGGAGATATTGGACTCGGTTGAGGCCATGGGTGAATCTGCCGAGGATGCGGCGTTAATATACGCGTTTGCGGCAGTCACCATCAACCTAGGCCAGACTTCCTGGAAGTTAAACGGCAACGTCGCGGACCAGATGGTAGACTTGATTGAGCGTAGTCTCGAGGCACATCGCAAAGCGGAAATGCAAGGCTTTCGAGGTCACTACGTGGACGAAGAATTTGGCTACAGTAACACCGACGCCTACATCACAGTCAAGCGCATTATGACATGCGTTTTTCTAGAGATATCCATGATGGCGTTCAAGAATATCCGGCGCAGTCTTTTGATCCTACGGGAAGCGACCACAATGGTCCAGACGCTCAATGTGCACCAGCACGACTTGATAGATAATGGCCTGCCTGCTTCCGAAAAGGCCAGGCGAGAGAGGCTTTATTGGGAGGTTTACATCCATGAACGATTTATGACTGTGGTGTCGGGTTATCCCAGCATACTGCCAATGCTGTCAACGGGCCCCCCAAGAATCGACGGTAGCATCCTGCAGCACGTGGACTTAGGCTTCGGGAGCATCGTGCGGCTCTTTAGCATCGTGGACGACGAGTTCTTGAAGCGCTGTTCCGCCCGTCATGATATCGTCAACAAAACGTCCTCGATCACAGCAGAGTGGGTGGAGGCCAAGCAGGCTCAACTGGACGAGCACGAAGAATACGTACAGGCCGTGCACAAGACATATCAGATGGCGGGCCAGGGTGGGCTTAACGAACTGCAGCACGCAGATCTATATGTGACACGTTTGTGGCTCCGCACCCTCCTGTGGCAGCTCGCATTACATGGGCGGCTCCTACACTCCGCTGCCGTGCCCAGCCACCACGAGGGCCTATCCCTCCACTTCCCCGTACGACGACTCTCGTCTGACCTTCGCGGTTTAGTCTGTCAGCTAGACAACAGTGCGGTAAGCATTGGTCGTCACGGCAGCGGCATCTTGCAGAAACTGTGCGAGATCACCTCGACGGCCGCCGAGGTATTGACGACTGTGGTGGTGCCATGGGAAGAAGACAGCGATGGCAGAGAATTACAGATGCGCATGGAGGACTTTGTATTCTTGGTGCGGTTTTTGTTTGGATTTGAGAGGATGCCCAAGAAGGAGAGGGATTATTTGAGGGAGAAGATGAGGGAGCTGGAGCGTATGTATCCTAGCTTTGACTTTGGAGACTTGACGGCGGAGAGTCCCAACGAGGCCTGAAACTGCCTATCTTGTATAATTGACTGACTTTCCCGTGTTCTCTTGCTTGCTCTCATAGTCGTCTCTTTCTTGCCCAAATGGGAGATGTAACGTAGGAAGAAAATCATCCGTACACTGTCGTCGTGAATTTGAAGTTATGCATTTTTGCGTTGCCCGTATGACCCTAAACCCCTCTCTACGCTCAATTTTTGCTGCTATCAAAGAAGCCATTCCAGGATCAGTTGAAATAGGAGATGCCACTAGTAAGGCGTTTGATCCTCAAGGCCTATGCCCATCACTCAGTCATCTGGCGTGCGGATCGACAGTTCGACGATTTTATTGCCATGGCTGTCATCAAGGAAGTTTCGAATCCCAGTGGCCGCTGGTCTCAATTCCTCATGTCTTGTGGGAAACCACAAAAGGTATCCTAGGAAGCACTCAGCGACTAGGAGAGAAGCACTAGGATCCAATGCTTGACACTCGTCGACATGTTTGATGATCGTGCCTGAACATCCAAAAAGCCAGGACCATCGTTCACGTAGCAATCTCTAGAGGCGTGCCAATTCTGGGGTCAGCAGTTGGATAAAGGAAAGCGGTGATGATGGCGTTAATAATGTCTAGCGCCGAGAGTCCCGTGACAAAATCCAAGGGAATGTAGAGGCAGTCTATCTACTCCTATATCCAGGATGCCTAGGGTCGGCAGGAGTAAAGTGGTGAAAGCCGACGAGGAGCCATGGCTGCATTGTTACTGTGATATGTGAATGTGAAGGATAGCGATGGTCAGACTATCTCTTTAATGGAGGTGCTACACCATATAGGCAAGGAAAATTCTGTGCTGCTTCAGTATCTTAGGATGCGGTCAAAGAAGATAGGCTCGTTTTTGAATCGAAGCAATCGTCCTCCTTGAAATCAATTGCGCTACATTTAAAATGCGACGATGCAGCCTTCAAATTGCTTTATTTTTCCAGAAGCGGGGCACACATGCCTCACCGGAAGAAAATCAGAAAATTATCACTAGACATTAGAAAGAAATGAAATGACTTTTTCCACGGCACAAGATACTCTAAGGTACAGTGGGGAAAGTTTTGTACAATGATACATAAACCGTCCCCGAGGCGCGCGGGGCGAAGTCGGAGTCAATAATATCGGCATCGTTGCCAGGTTTCACCATTTCTACCTTCCTAACCGTGCCTGCCTGGGGCGGGCTCGTGCTAGGAACCTTCGAGACCCTGTTTGACGCGGCGGATGAATTGGGCGACTTCACTACCAGTAATGCCAACGAGCCCGACAGCAATATGGAGATGCTGGTTGGCTACCAGTGTCACAGATAGGGATCCTTGGATGCATTCAAGGGTTATCTGCTCCGCCATTTGGCACAAAAGACTAGGATGTGAAGTCCCCGACTTCACACTGCATTCTCATACATAAGCTATCTGGCAGAACAGGCAGGGTCACCAATGAGCAGCTGTGACATGCCATAGTCTTAGTGTGGCTGCAAAGCGCCGTTTCTATTCACTCTGCTATGCGACCTTCTCAATTAACTTCAAACACTCCCCAAGTCATTAAGCGTCTATAGAACCTAGAATTTCAAGCCGAGATTATTATATACTATGTCTATGCATATAATAATGCCATTCCACGAGAAGTCTTTGAAATTAGTCAATTTCTATTATACCTC
>KL659535.1:5443-31143 GCA_000732775.1 Stachybotrys chlorohalonatus IBT 40285 | reverse complement strand
GCTTACGGGAACGCCCAAGCTCAGCAGGGCAAACTCATGAACGACGAGGCCGAAGTCGCTCTCCATGAAGAGGGCGACGGGGGCGTTCTTCGTGATGGCATTGGGGACGACCGAGGGCCCGAGGGGCAGGTTCTGCTTGAGCCAGGCGGCGCAGTTGGCGACGGCGACCTTGAAGTCGGCGTGTGTGAAGGTGTCGGCCAGGCCGCCGGCCTTGCCCTGGATACAGAAGGGATGGTCGGCGTTGTGGACGGCGTTGAAGTCGACGAGCTCGGGCAGCGTGTGCACGGCGCCCTCCTGCCGCGTGGGCGACTTGAAGTCGGAGGGGGCCTTGACGAAGGGCCGGATGGTCGTTGCGCCGAGGGAACCCATGGTGGCAATGTGTATAAGTATGTGTGTGTAGGGGTCGGGGTTATGGTCGAGTCGACGGTGGACGCGTCGGTGAGGGTATCGTGATGTGTCGTCTTCTTCTTCTTCTTCTTTCTAGACGACCTTGATTCTTCGCTGCGTCTAGTTGATATTGTCTATTAGGGAATCTACAAGGAAGGAAATGAGCATGAGCATGGAAGGGAAGAGAAGAAGGAGGAGAGGGGGGACGGAGGGAGAGACAAGTCGAGGACGGGCTGACCTATTTTATTCCTCAACCACTCACTTACACCAGAACCACCACACACCTCGCTCGCGCCGCGAAGGCATGAAGCCCGTCCGTCCGTCCCCTCCGAAAATAATGGACCCCTCCTCTCCGCATGTAAGCGGGTGGGACCCCTAGGGGGGATTCGTGCATCCCGCCGCCGTCACAGCCAGCGAGCCTTACGGCAGACACCAGGCGGGTTGCATCAGAGAGGGAGAGGGAGGGGGAGGGGGAGGGGTTACAGCGTGTAGTGGCCCGCGTGTACTGCGTGCCTTGCGTGTACTGTGGTTGCTTGGAGGGGTAAACGCCAGCCCGGGGATGGAGGAATTTGGAGTTTTGCTTGGCTCCTGGACGCTGGGCTCAGAATAAAGAGGCGCCCACCCCCCCTGGACGGTAGTGCTTGTCGGTGAATATTATTAGCAACAGGGCGCCGGCTTGGATGAGCACTATTATCTATTACCCCCGAAACGGAGCGGGGCCCCTGGTCTCTCCCTGCCTATCCGTCGTGCTCTTCTGTCTCTTATTTCCTATTGCTCTTTTACGGTCGCCATGGCGTCCTGCCTCTGCGTGGGTTGACCTGTCTCTTGCAGGTATGACCGCTCAGCTCTGCGCAAATCCCTTGCTCATCACACCATCAGACCGGCTGCCTACACAGTCTTAAACGTCCCTCTTTCGCACCGTTTCCTGTCCTGTCTCCTGGCAGCGATGAAACAGACCGTTTGCCTAGGATTGTTACTACCAGCCCTATCCCAGCCCTCCGTTTTATTTTGGCTCTGTGCCTGTCTGATCCTGCCCATCCCTCCTTGGCGCTAAGTCGGAGGGGTCAGCCGGCTTACTGAGGATTCCCCCTCCTCACTAGGGGATGACACTGCGGATGCCATAATCCCTTCTCGTCTTTCCTTCGCGTGCCTGCGCTGGATCAGGGCAAGCCTCTCTCTGCCTTAGGTAATGGGACGAGCAGGGGGGGGGGCTACACCATAGCGCCAAGAGCCAAGAGGGATGGAGACTTTTTTTTTTTTTTTCTCTCTTTTTCTTTTTGATTCTCCTCTTTGGCTGCACAAGTTTCCCCGTGAATGCAGGTAATACGCCAGTGGTTGAGGACTGATGGACGGGCTGGGCTTTATTGAAAGCGCCACGCATGAGAATAAATGTCTCCCTTTTGCCAATTGACGCTGCCCCTTGTCCGTGGCAGACGCACCCTGCTCTCAGACAGCGGCAGCAGCTGAGCGCTACAATGTGGCCTTGATGGATGGAAGGCAGCAAACCGTCGAGCCTTGTTTGTCATAGAGACGGTTCTGATCTCGACCCAGTAGCCATCACCGGCGCCCGTCGCCCCGTTGATTATTTATTTCTTGCGCCATGTTGATCCTTGTTCTTTGCCATCAAGCCTCAAGAAGAGAAAGTTAATAGGAATGAAAGGAAGCAGTGACAAAGAGATATGAAGAAATGAACAGAGAAGAGGAAATGGCCAGCCCTTGTACAAGGACCATTTTGGCCTGCATCACCATCATTCATAGCATAAACCACCCATCCATGGCCTTTATCGATACAGCCAGCACGCCCAAAACATGTCGTCCTCCCTTCGTATTCGGGTTGGAGGCTGGAAGTGAGACATCAGACCGCCCTCCGACACTCCTGTCCAGGTTGCCAATGAGAGAGACGCAGAGGAAGCACGGCGAGGGGCAGATAAGATGGCCACATACACGAAGTAACTGCCCCTCCAACGACACCACAAATCACAGGCCGCAGACAGGCTCACAGGCTCACACAACGCCTCACACACACACGCCCTGTATCGGCGGATTTCTCGCCCAACCCTACTGCCCGCTGAACCCTCGCCCCCTTCTGCCCAACCCGTGCGCTCACTGGCTCACCCATGAAAACTACCTACCGAAAATGGTCTCAGCTCGGCGCGTTACTGCGTGCGGTGCCCCAGAACCCAGCGGTGCCGAAACAGCCATTCACCCCCGGGTTTTTTTTTCATCTCTCTCTTTCTCTGTCATCACGCTGATTGCTGCTGACTGCTCGTGTGCGTTCCGAGTCCGTTCGCCCGTGCCCAGGCACAGCGCAGCGTTATTTGCCGGGTTGGCCGCTCTAAATCTGGGAAGCAGGCGTAGGGCTACCACCGAATACCCATACTGCTGCACGCACGGAAGTAGCCATGTCTTTTTTTTGCTTCCCAAACATGATCGCCGTATCGCCGTATGCTCCGGCCCGAGGGTCCTGTAATCGTTCGGCGTTGGTCGGTCGAGTCAATTCACATATAATCACGGCCTAACTCTCCCCAGTGGCCCATCTCTCCTCCTGTCCTCATCAGCAAACAACCTCTCAACCAATCCACCACCTCCTTCCCTCTCTTCCCTTATTCTCTTCGGTTCAACATTTATATCGAACAGGCCCAGGGGGTTTTGAACAGCAATCTAAAATATCTTTCCGCAAACTTATTGTCTCGCCCCCATTCCTCATTCCTCGCCAAGGTCGATAAACAGCTCGGCTCCAAGTAGACCAACCCTGGTTGTCTTATCCCTTGACTCGCGCTCTTTTCTGCCACCACATCACGTCAAGCAAGCCTAAAGCTACTTGAATCCCTCCCTTCTACTCCAAATCCCCCGTCTCTCCGGGAATACTCCTTCGCCTACCCCGTCAGACCCTCAGACCGTCGCCAACATGTCCCCCAAGGTCTCCTCAATGCCTTACACCAACCCCCGGTATGAGAGTGGCCCTCTCTCTCTCATCCCCAAATCCATCGTGCCCTACTTCGAGCTCATGCGCTTCGAGCTGCCCCATGGCTACTACCTGGGCTACTTCCCCCACCTCGTCGGCATCATGTACGGAGCCTCGGCCGGCCCTGAGCGTCTCCCCGCCCGCGACCTCGTCTTCCAGGCCCTGCTGTACGTTGGATGGACCTTCGCTATGCGCGGAGCCGGCTGTGCCTGGAACGACAACATCGATCAGGACTTTGACCGCAAGACGGAGCGTTGCCGCACTCGTCCCATCGCCCGTGGCGCCGTCTCCACCACGGCCGGTCACATCTTCGCCGTTGCTGGCGTCGCCTTGGCGTTCCTGTGCCTCTCTCCCCTTCCCACGGAGTGCCACCAGCTTGGTGTTCTCGTCACTGTTCTGTCCGTCATCTACCCCTTCTGCAAGCGATTCACCAACTTCGCCCAGGTCATCCTTGGCATGACCCTGGCCGCCAACTTCATCCTCGCCGCCTACGGTGCCGGTCTTCCCGCCCTCGAACAGCCCTACACCCGCCCGACCATGTTCGCCACCCTTGCCATCACTCTCCTGGTCGTCTTCTACGACGTCGTCTATGCTCGCCAGGACACCGCCGATGACCTCAAGTCTGGCGTCAAGGGCATGGCTGTCCTGTTCCGCAATCACATCGAGGTCCTCCTCGCCGTCCTCACCTGCACCATTGGCGGTCTCCTCGCTGCTACCGGTGTCTCTGTCGGCAACGGCCCCTACTACTTCCTGTTCTCCGTTGCCGGTCTTACTGTCGCTCTTCTGGCTATGATTGGAGGCATCCGCTACCGCATCTTCCACACCTGGAACGGCTACTCTGGCTGGTTCTACGTCCTGGCCATCATCAACCTGATGAGCGGCTATTTCATCGAGTACCTCGATAACGCTCCTATTCTCGCCCGCGGCTCTTAGGCGACGACTTCTCGACCTCCATCACTTTTCCTTCTTTCCTTTGTTCCTCTCCCCCTTTTTCTTTTGACCTCGCCATCTCTTCCTCTTTCATCTCCGTTTCTTAATTCATGACAGTTGGTGACGGACTCGTGGTGTGGATGTAACACAACCTAGAACTGGGATGGTGTTTTGCCTGGGTGGCCTTTGTTATTCCGAACAGCATGATTTGTTTATCTTGGCAGGGTTTGATAGCTATGAGGACATTGACGTAGCATAAAATGAGCATTGCATATTATTATTATTAACTCTTCTCCCATCGCGACGTCCTTGTGTATTGATGGTCTCTTGTCTGTGAAATACTTATTCAATTGCTTACCGCCTCGTTGGGACGGTACAAGAAGTTCCATAGATGGGTAAGTCTCAGTGTCTAGATCTTTTTTTAAGACATCTTCGGTTCAAACGTTTAACGGCCGAGGGTTGTGAATCACCGCTCTTGCTGTCCTTTGGAATGATCTCCATTCTTGGCTCTGCACATAGCCTACCATGTGGAACACTGTCCCTGCTTTTGACAGTTTTGTATTTGAGGCTCAGAAGAGTTAACCTGTCTTGTAGATAACGGGTGATAACGTCGGCATGACCGTCCCAGTCAGACCCTGCGCTGGACATGAATCAGTTTTGTCAGAATTTTCATGGCCGTGTTTCTGTCTACAAGACATATACATTTAGTTGGGGAGGACGGCATCACATTAGTCACCCTCACACCCTCCAAGGCCAATGATCACGCGACAAACTACTGGAAACGGCAGCCTTTGCTCTCCAGATCCGGCTACAGGGTAGTCGATGATGTTCCAATACGCACACTATCTGTCGATGGATGATTACATGTGCAGTCAGCCTAGGCACTCGGCGCCAAAGCTTGGCACGTCGAGGAAAAGTGTCCGAAGATGCATATTTCTGGACAAACGGGGACCAGGGACCCTTGCACGGGACAACAGACCTTGCTCGCTTATCCCCCGATCGCTCTGCCCACATGAAACGCCTGCACGTTCTTCACTCGGCACCACATCGCGTAGCGTTGCTGACTCGAAGGTCAGCGTAATTCGAAGTTTCATTGAACCACTGATTAAGTAAATATGTTAGCGTCAAATACAAGGTTTAACTGAAGCACGGCGTCAGGACCATATGGTATGTTGCTCGCATCCTCGATCTGCTCGGAATGGTCGGCTACTTGGCGAGCAGGACAAGCATATGTCCAGGGGTAAGTCTGGAATCAGCGCCGATTCAAGGCTTTAACGTCCCGATTGCGACCTAACTTAGTGCAGGCTGATGAGGGTCATGTCCGTGCCGAGATCCTCACGGCGTGTCTCGTATTCGCACCGGCTGCGATGTCCTGCCGTCAAACGCTTACGCCGACTGATTGCTTAACCTGAAGCCAGTGGACATGTGAAACCACGCCATAGGCCCTGGTAGCAAGATTGCGTCCACACTCTTCGCAGGGGATCAATGTGAAGTGGGCATGATGCTCAGGGCAGGTGCAGCAGCTGCAAACCGAGGCCGACTTTGAGCTACCAACGGCATGCTGAGGATGAACCCGTTCCCGGCCTCCACGAGGTTGCCCGCCGTACAATCTCGCTTATGCTCCGTGTTCAGTGGAATCGCAGCCCTGCAAACGCCGCACAATCCGGCCCCTCAGGACGGGACCAAGGTGTGAGATGTTCCTGTCTCCGTCAACGCTGACCGTCTATGGCTGGTTTCTCGGCGGCTGAGTGTCGGCATGTAAATCGTTCCCATTGGCTGCTTGATATTCATCTGATACGCGACGAAGCCCCCGGACAGGAGGTTCTGCTTCCGCAAGACCAACGACGCAGTAAACCGTGGTACGTATCCTGCCCTTGAACGTCGTGTGTCTGGGTTAGAAGAACCGGCATGCGGAGTATATAGTTGTGGTCTATCGTGTAATCACTCTGATTGGTGTCGACACTTATTTTCCCTTTACCATCACTTGTCGGTCCCACTTGAAGCTGTGGTTACGGCCCGCAACATTTTACTCACGGTATTGTGTCGGTGCTCCCTTGACGATTTCCCCCACAAGTTCATCCTCCAACTCAAACCGGAGACTTCTCCAGAGGGTCCTTTATCCTGATGTCGCCCCAGATACACAATAATTAGAAAGGACCTTCGTATGTGATAATGGAACGGAATACATTGAGCCAGTATGCAACACTCCACCGTACGTACAGTCGAACCAAGATATTCTCAATGAACATATTGATGATGGGTCGTCCCAATCGTTTTTTTTTCCTCCTTTTTTTTTCTCCCCCCTTTTTTTCTTTTTTTCCCCCTCCAGCGGTGAGTCTCGGTGGCAAGCTCAAGGATTCTGTCGACAGTTCCAAAGCCATTCAGACTACGTTGTATTCTCGACTCTTTACATGTGTCGACGAATCCATCCTCACATGTTAATTGCTAAATAATCCGGAAAATGAAGGCTTGACAAAGCTGCTCCCTCGGTCTCTATGTGAGCCACCAAAAAGGCTCTAGGTATGGGCATATCATGCCATTTCTATGTTTGCAGTTTGGGCAAGCGTTCTTTAACCACGGTCGTAATTATCCCCTATCTGCTCGCATGCCACCAACTGTTTGAGCTATGGGCTGGTCTTTATATCGCGATGTTAAAGCCTAGGGTGGATGTTGTTGGACTAAGCGCCTCGTCTCGGTCTGAATAGTCTCGGATATCTGCAAGGCGCACTCCAGAGACTATCCCAGTTATTGACAATCATTCCAGGCACATTCCAAAGATGATACTAATCGTTGACGCCTCTCTACTAACTAGCCTATAGTACTGGCAAGACCCGGAATAAGTTGGCTCTCTATGCATTAGAAACGCTCGATGTGCACGACATCCGTCGATACCGTTGCAGTCCGCTGTCTAATACTCAGACGCAATCATTGACAAGCGTCCGCCGTCATTGACCAAGATAAGCCCATTGCAAAATGATCCGGCCCTGCTAGCAAGATACAGTATGGCCCCTGCCATCTCTTCAGGCTCTCCGAATCTACGGGCCGGAATGTATTTCGAATCGTTGATGCTTTCGGTGCCTGGATCTCTGCTTGCGGTGAGTGAGATGGCGAGCTCTGTAGGGAACACTAGAGATGTCAACACGTGCTTCGCAAGATCCCTATTTCGACTCACATCCCGGTGCGAGAGCGTTGACCCTAATCTCGTACTTGGCAAGGTTTGTGCTTGAATGCTTGGCTAGATGCGAAAGGGCTGCTTTGCTCGCTGCGTACGCTGCCGGCGTTGAGCTGTGACGACTGTAGGCAGCGAGACTGCTTGTGAAGATGACCTGGCTTTGAATGGACGGTACGTTGCTCCCGTTTTTCAGCGGGCTGCCAAATCCGCCTTTCAAAGCTGCCTTGTTGCCAGCGTCTAGCAGCTCCAAGAACGCGACCATTGAGAAATAAGCCCCGGTGACGTTTACGTTCAGCGTTTGAGTAAATTCATCAATTGAGATATCCTCAAAAACGCTCTTCCGAAGCTCGTGGATCGAAAGATCATGATCCAGCCGGTTAGTCGGCCCTATGACGCCCGAATTAGCGACTAGCAGGTTGATGTACCCGGTGTCCCCGGTGATGTGGTCGACGGCCGATTGCAGCGACTCTTTGGAAGTAACGTCGCACTCCACCGCAACAAGGCCTTTGTTCTCTGCTGCGACGGCATCAAGGATATCCTTCCGCCGGCCGAGTATGTACACCTTACTTGCTCCAGCCCCAATAAGAGCCCTGGACATGATAAGACCAATGCCTAAGACTGATGAGTCACAGTCCAAGAGTGAGGGATTAACGCCTACCAGTGCCACCACCCGTTACCACGGCCACCATCCCATCGACTCGAAACAAGCTGGACGTATCCATTCCAAGCTCTGATGAGATATAGACACAGTGTTGAGGACTCGAGAAGGGAATCTTTATTGAAAGGCCGATTCCCAATTTGAACTGCACTCGCTTCCTCAGACTGTCTGATGAACAACTCCAAAGTCTAGGAATTGATGTTGCGATTGGTAGAGGTCCGTTGGGAGAAATAAGTAGCTCATACAAGCTGGTATTATGATCTTGCGCCGTCCTAATTATGCTGCAATACGATGAGGAGAGTGGAAAGTGCTAGATTGAAAGGAGTGCTGCATAAACTGACCCTGATGGTTGTATGCTTGGCATCGTTGCTCAAAAAGTCTCCGAGAGGGCCTAGCAAGTCCACAAACCACTGATACAAGAGTGCAAAAGGAACCAAAACACATTCCAGAGCTCGCAGCAGTAAATCTGTGTTCGGGGTGACTTGAATAATGGGTTTCGCGAGATTGTCTTGGCGCCCTATCATGCCATAAATTACAGACCCTGGCTGTCGTGATTCCTCGGTTCCGCCAAGATTCAGAACATGACGCAATCGAGTCCTGTGGAATGTCATGTCGTGATAGTATTCTTATCCATAAATTATAAGAATAAAAACCTTTGACTTCATGCAATAGATCTAGCTGCTGTTATCTCATCTTCTCAACATATCTCGAATCCTCAGTTCGTAAGGCTTGTGTTGGATAGAAATGAAGGGGTTCCGCACAAGACGCTCCGGTACTAGGATTTGAGTATAGAGCGCTATGCAATACTCATGGAATAAATATATGCCAGAGCCATTTGAAGCTGCACTGGATTATGCCGCATATCGCAAACCCCTTTAGCTTGTCGCTTGACATGGGAGAATTGATTCGATCACAAAGCGGACCACGAGATATCTATTGACCCATAAATATGAAACCTTATTTCTTCGTAGCTGATATCAGCACCTTCTTCGAGATGAACTGGTAAAGAAGCCATGTGTTCAATGGTCATGGGTATGCCGGACTCCTATAACTAAGTCCACTGAATTGTATAAAAATGTTAAGCACAATTGTGCTTATACTGCTATGAAGGAGTCTTTGGATTCCAGCCCTGCTTCAGTGAGCTGCGTGGTAACTGGGTCTTAAATTTTGTGCATGGCTGTCAGACTTTCCGTTGGCGAGAGACCGTGAAAGGTGTGTTAGTTGACTTAGGTATTCTCCACCATGTTCTCTGTCCACATGATGCTTTTTGATCGCCGATGGCCGGGAAACAAAATCGAGTCAATAATCCTTGCTGACCAAAGATCCTATGTGGAATCACGTCCAGACAAGCAACCACGCCAAATGTGCATGGCACCATAAGACACTTGGAATCAGGATGTTTCTGCTACCGGCAGCAGAAGCAGGCATAGTCTCTATTCTTGAAGCATACTTTGAGGTGGTGAGTAAAGCCAGGCACCCCTGGCTGTGGTGAGAGGGGTAAGGGTAGGTATATGGGTCAAGAACTCAAGGTCAACAACCAACCAACCAATCCATGCTGACAGGGTGTCTATCTGCATGCCACAGAGTCACTGTATCACCTACAGGGACCTGTCGGCCGCCATACAGGAGGATCTTTGCTACCCAATTCGCTGACATATCACACGAGGTAGGGAGTGGATTTCCCACTAATCACTTCGGTCTAAGTTTACGAAGTGCAGATGATGTACAAATCCGTTCCCCGGAATTCGGCGATCATTGACTGCAGCTTCTGATCTTACTACCCTCACACCAGCTATCACTCTTAAAGAAAGGGTGACTATGTTGTGGCGCGTGTCAATGAGCTGAAAGACATCTTGCAAGAACTCGCACACCATGTCGACCAGTTGCGGAGATCGGACTTGGCCACAAGTCCGTCGTGGGATTGTAGACTCCTTTTATCAGCAGGCTCACTAACATGGATTTTCCAAGTAATTGGAGTCTTGGCCTATGACCAGAACCTCCAGCCTCCCCCTAAGCAAAAATGCAACTGCAACATGTGGCAGCCACACCCGACACTCATTCCGTGACCCAATAGGGAAGCTGAAGCAACTGTTGAAGCAAGTTGAAAACATGGTTGGGTGAATTTTGGCTCAAAACCGAACGGAGGTCATTTCCCGAACTGCCCTTTGCAGAATACAGTCCTGCTGCTCTTGGGTGTAATGACAAACCATGTCAAACTTTTATTGGGGTAGAGGAAACTCCCGTTAGGCTGCTGCGCATGTGGAAGGGACCGAGAAACATATAAAGACGCTGGAAGAAGCGATACAGATGTTGCATTATTGCTCGCTAGGCTATCCAAACGACAAATTTCAAGATGAAGTCTTCAATCGTTTCTCTCATGAGCCTGGCTCTCATTCCAGCAGCCAGCGCTCATTGTACGTTCAAATGACTGGTGTGAGATTTGGCAGCCATGGCTGATCCCTATGCATAGATTTCTTTGGACGCTTGATCCTAGACGGAAAGATCACCAACACTTGGGAATACGTCCGGTAAGATCTTCACCCTCAAACCCGTGGAACCGGAAACTTAAAGTACGCAGTCAGATATCTCCAGAACCCAGCATCGCCGATCCAAGCACGGCCATTCTTGCGCCGAATACCAGAATCGAATCGCCGGACCTTCGATGCGGCCGCAATGCCAGCATGCTGCGCTACCCAGTCAAGACCGCCACGGTCGCTGCTGGAGATCGTGTTGGATTCCTTGTGGGCGAAGTAGATGTCCCAGTACGATCGGCTCCCTACCTGAGCACTGCCATAGTGTCTAATGTTGCGTATTAGATTCCCGGCCTTAATGATGAGTACATGTATCACCCGGGCTTTGCGTCTGCCTGGCTTTCCAAGGCCCCGGACGGCGACCTGGATGCATACCAAGGCGACGGCGACTGGTTCAAGATCTTCAGCTTTACTTTGCCGACAGAACAGTCACGGGACTGGACCAGTGCTGAGTGGGGGCCAAGACGCGACATGTTCAGGTCCCTCTGGGGCACATATTTGTTGGACACTGTATGAACTCGAAGATTCCACAGGTTGATAATTTCGCTGATACCAGTGAAGGCCAACTTCACCATCCCTGCAACTACACCTCCAGGAAATTATTTGCTGCGCTTCGAGCACGTCTTCCCTAATGAAGTCGACGCCCAGTTCTTCGTCAACTGTGCCCAAGTCGAGATTACCAACTCTGGAACCGTGGGAAGCCCTGCGCCCACGGTCAAGATTCCCGGTGTTTACACTCGTGGACAACCAGGTATGTGGGCCTTTGCGATGGAGGGGATTTGGTGCTGATCCTCTGCCTAGATGTCTACTTCTCCACCTATACATACGCTCTCAACAACAATTTTGACATCTCGTCGTTCGAAGCCCCCGCTCCGGCGGTCTGGTCCGGCTAGTAGCAATGGAGGACGAACTTTCATTGGCGAAGCGATATAGTGTCCTTTGGGTGTACCCTTTATACGAGGTATGGCTTGAGAATGCGTTTGGATAGAATGAAGTCGTAAATTCTTGGGTGCGAAATTCAAGGTCCATAGTCTCGAGTCCGAAAGATAAACCGAAACTCCCACGTCCAGTTCCTAGAACACCCAAGCAAGCTGTTGTAAGCAACCCAAGTGTGATGATTTATGACTGACCCAGACAAGTATAATACTTCTCGCCACCTATGCACAAAGCTTCTGCTTCAATACCAACAAATTCATCGTCAGACTCCGCTCCCAGTTGATAATAATGCATACTCCCGCGTCTGTTCGATGGCTAAGATGAAAAATTCGGCATTATTATAGCCTTATGCCAGGCATCCACCAATTGTGAAAAGATTATCAAGGCGACACTCAGATTTGATGAAATGTGTGCATCTTGCCAAAACAGGAGCCAGAAGCTAGAGTCTCTGCAGTCAGAGTCTAGCATAATGCAAGAGTGGAACCTACAGCAGTGATGGAGCTGCGTTTCCTTGATGCAATGTTCTGGGTTGGGTAAGTCTATATGTCAGCAGAATGCCCTGATTCTCCGCCCTCTTTACCCTAAAAGAGAATCATGCCATGAGAGAACGGTGTTCCTTCCTGGACTCACGGTCATGCACACCTGATAATTGGGTGTGGCCGTACGAGGAACTATGAGAGTAACAGTCGTCATTGGCCACATGCGTCTTGCCCAGGAACAACGCTATGCTAGGCCAGGAAGGAGGCCTCCGGTGCCTCTTCCAGGCCGCGGACATATCTGTACAAGTGGGGAGCAGCGGACTTTGACATGCTTGTTGAAGTCGGCGGCGGGGGCACTGCTTCACTTGTCCGAGCACGACGGCTGGTGGAGAGCTGGGTGGTCCGAGGCTGCCAATCGGCGGAGATACCGGCATATTCAAGCGGCCGGGTCATCTCCGCGACCTGGCCATACGGACCACGAAGAAGGAATGAAAGAAGCTAACCCGACCATTGTTTGGCTACTGACCAGTCCAACCTTTTGTATCGCGAATGATACAAATTTGTGTGCTCATTAGTCACCTTGACTGTTACTGATAGAATTCCAAGATAAGGAAAATTAGGAACTTCGATATTTGTCAAGCTTAAAAGCGATTGCAAGAGCTTCAGCACAGCAATCGCCGCGCCCGCAACATCGCATCAATCCGCAAACAACTCATTCATACCTCCTGGACATATTGCGGAACCCCTCTATTTTCCGCCTATGGTCGATAGGAAATTGATTACGTCTTGTATCGGCGATAATGCTACTGGTGTCGGCGAGCTCCTCGACCGTCTCTCCAAAGGCGAGGTGCGCTACTGGGAAGCAGCGTCCTGTCAAAAAGTCAGGGAATTTAGGAACCAAGTCCAAAGCTTCGGTGAGGAAGCTAATCGGATGGCACCATCTTCAAAAAGGGAAACCTACCCCTCTAGGCGTGCGCCATTGCGCGGCCATCACGGGTACTTTGGTTGCCTTGTGAATCAACTCTGAGAGGCTTATCTGCCAGCGCCGGTGGATGACATAATACCGACAATCTTCGCAGTATGTCGATGCTCAAGCTAGTCGTTCGAATCCAAACAGAACAATGACATTGCATTGAGCTTAATGAAGAAAAAAATAAAAATGATTCGCCGCCATACTCTGGAGTAGATGATGATGGTTATGATGATGGCTAGGTCTCATCTTGTCGTTCATCTACGATATTTTCAGTGTAATTTACTTGTCAGCTGACAATACAAGCTCTTTCAACGACCTCATCGCCTCTTTGGTGTACGCTTCCATGTCACCATTACCTTGTTTCTCCTTGCTATCGAAAACTTCCATGGACAACCATCCAGTGAATCCGGTCTTCAACACAGCTCTCAAAAATTCCTTAACAGGTAGATATCCACGACCAGGCAAAGGTCGGTAATCATGGCTCCAGCGAGACCTTGGCGGCTGTCCACCCTCAAAATCGTTGGCCAGCGGTGGATCCATCTTGTAGGCGTCGGAGATTTGGAGGAGGAAGATCTTTTCGGGGGGTAAAGTCGAGGAAAGGTCAGCCAAGCTATCCTGCCATTGCTTCTCCAGATTGGGTTGCCCTTCTAGGAGCCCTGACTTCGCAGTAGGGTCTGCCCATTCCAAACCCGCTGATTGGAAGGTGTCGAGGCACAAGCCTAGTTCTGGCCGGTTTGCCCTACGAACAATATCCCAAATCTTCCTCCAAGTCGCCGCGTGCGTTGACCAACACCAGTTCTCATATGCGATGCGAAAGCCTTTTTTGGAAAAGATTTCTGCCAGTTCAACTAGATCTGCTGTGAGCTGATCGACATCTGAGGTGATATCGGGGGAGTCGGACGACCCAATCTAAAGGCATTGTAAGCTTCATTTACTTAGTGGAACGGGACAACAAAGACAGGCTTACTTGCAACATGTCGGTGCCTGTCGCTTCCATGACCTGCGCCCACCCCTGTGCGCGTGCGAAGGCATCGTCCCGCTCCTCGGATTCAGCCTTCCAGCCTTCAAAACGAGGAAACGGCTGAAGCATGAGCACCTTCAGACCTAGGTCGTCCGTGATGCTTCTGACTTTTTTCGCTACCTGTGAAAGGGAGTCGTAATCATTCTCTTCGACCGCCTCGCCCATCACGACCTTGCCGTACTCCAAGAGATCCGGCATGGCCAGTTCAATTCCATCAAACCCGGCATTAGCAATTGCCTTGAGCTTCTCAGGCAACTTTTCACCCGAGTTCGACATTAGACTGCATGTTGCAAAGGATGTGGGAATGGAAACGGAATCACTTAGTTGTAACATCGTGAACGTTCGAGTTGACCTTCCAAGTCGAAGTAAGCGAGCACTATAGCCCCGGATTGCCGACTGAGTTTCGTAGGTAGAGAATGAACCCAGCCAACCGGGACTGCGTGCAAGTCATGTTGACTCAAGCCGGACGCGACGGAGCTTATTTCGTCATCAACACGTTGTGGATTTGGGAGAAACAGCCGAGCACTAGGGTGGCTTCCATTTTTGCTGGCTACACAATTGGTGGAGTAGCTGGAAAGGTACAGCATTATTATGGAAATAAGGGCATACTTAGACTTATATTGACATCATCCCAAGAGCTTCTATCCTTTCAAGAGCCAATACTTCCTTCGCCTTCGAAAATTAACGCCATGACGTCATGGCACATGTCATCGTGATCGTCGACCAGCACCATAGCAGCCACTGACCGTTATATTCACTGCATCTCCTCTCTGCGAAGTTGATGGCCCCCCTCAGCTCGAACTTCAAAATCTCGCTACTCTTAAATCCTTTCACATATTACACTACGATGGCTACGGGAAAGAACGGTCAATTTGTTCCTGTCGAAGAGAAGCAGGAGCAGAGCCTTCCTGGGTAAGGAGGATGACTGGAAATGAGCAATACAATCGCTAATGCTCAAACATAGCCTTGAACAGGATCTTGCACCCAAGAGTGAGCCCACTAAGCTCGAGGGAAAAAATGAGCTTCAGGAGTACTTGGCCGCAGGAAAACTCAAGGGATCCAACGCTCTGATCACGGGTGGAGAGTATGTCGCACGCCCATTATGCAGCGAGACGACATCTTGTTGACAACTCTGACAGCTCTGGCATCGGCCGTTCGGTGGCAGTATTGTTTGCTCGCGAAGGAGCCGACGTCAGCATCGTTTACCTGCCAGATGAGCAGGTGGATGCCGAGGAAACCAAGCAGCTGGTGGAGAAGGAGGGCCGACAATGTCTCCTCATCCCAGGTGATCTGATGGACAACGAGACGTGCAAACAAGCTGTGCAGAAGCATGTTGACAAGTATGGCCCGACGCTACACATTTTGGTCAACAATGCCAGCAAGCAGATCATGTGCGACGACCTCAAGGACATTGACCTTGACAACGTCGAGAGCACATTCCGCAGCAACATTCTGCAAATATTTGCCATGACCAAGTACGCCTTGCATCACATGGAAAAGGGCGGATCGTGAGTACACCTTGAATGAGATTGGTGAGGCTGAATGTTGACAACACCCGCCGTAGCATCATCAACAGCACATCCACGGTGGCATTCCGAGGTACTGCGGCCATGGTGGACTATGCTTCCACAAAGGGCGCCATCACCTCGTTCACTCAATCTCTTGCCAAGCAGCTCGCGCCCAAGGGAATTCGAGTCAACGCTGTTGCTCCTGGCCCGGTACACACACCCTTGCAGCCCGCATCGAGGCCCAAGGAGCAGATGGAGAAGTTTGGACAGAAGTCACAGCTGGGTCGTGCGGAGCAACCGAGCGAGATTGCGCCCAGTTACGTCTTCCTTGCTTCAAAGGATTCTGAAGTTTTCTACGGCCAAGTGCTTCATGCTTATCCCCTCGGAGACTAAGTAATTAATGGCGGAAAGGCAACGAGGAAGTGATCAAGAATTAAAATCAAGCAGGTTCCTTGCGAAGCAAGAAATAATTGCCATTAAGTCTCATGCACGACGTGATTCTCCTACGGTATTCATAGCATAAGTGAAAAGTTTCCTGCGCCTTTCTGTCATTGCTGTCGGCATTTTGTGAGAGTCATGCCTACGTAACTAGCTCCCACAGGGGAAGACATCGAATCGCCGATCAAGCGTGCACTCAACAACCCGATCTTTGCCAAGAGAGTATCCGAAACTTACAAACATTGAGAGTACCCTGTAAATGTTAGCTCATATTGCACCGCTGAGATATGAGTGTGGCTTACAATCACTAAGGAAGGTGCAAGTCCAGGGGCTCTCGCACTGTATCAATTGTCAGCAGGAACTTGCAAAGATGAGACTTCCAACTCACAGTCCTCGGTCCGGTCCAATTATTGCCGCCACATTGGCCCCAACGAACCTGCCTAACATTATGAGTTAGATGATGAAGCCTAAAGTGTCGGACTTCTGCTTACGCTGGCCCTGACGACGCCGAAGTCGTGGTTGCCGGTCGGGACGACGTAGTTGTAGTTGTCATAGGCCGACTCGTAGTCAAAGCGGCGGAAGTGGTTGAAGTAGAAACCCGAGAGGACGAAACAGTGGGAGTAGCGGAGCGGGTGGTACTGGTCGTTGAGCCTCCCTGGTTTTGGTTAGTAATATAACTGACGAAGTCTCTGCTGGGAAGCATACCACTATGCCGAACCATCTTAGGTCCTCGGCTCCCATGACATTAACACTATGTCCAACTCCAACGCCATATATAGCCTCTAGTTGAGGCCCGTAGATGTACTTGACATACTGAGCGCCAGGAACGCCATTGAGAACCTGCTGAGGCGCAGAGTATCCAAACACACCGCTCCACTGTTTAACAGTTTCGTTGAAATTGTTCGGGTAGAGGACGTTATCGACGGATCCATGGTATATCTGCATCCGGGGACGAGGGCCCGTGTAGCCGGGGTACATGTCAAAGACGACGTTGGCCCATTGCTGGGCAGTGTTAACCACATTACCCTGGGAACATGTTGAGTTCCACCCATTCACGGTACCGGTGTAGAAACAGCCTGCGGGAACACCGGAGTAGGCGATCCCAGCGGCGAAGATGTCGGGGTACGTAGCAGCCAGAACGTTCTACACAAGTTAGCTGGAACCTCCTTTGAAGAAGATCTTGCGCACCGTCATCATAGCTCCGGATGAAGTCCCGGTAACAAATACACGGCTTGCATCAGCGCTGTAGGTCCGAAGAACGTATCGAACCATGTTAGCTATGGAGTTGGAGTTAGCACCTCCATCGTGCGTCAAGGTGGCTCGCGACGACACGTCCCAGCAGGTTCCGCTGTAGGGAGACTCCGGATAGATGACGATGAAGCCGTATGTATCGGCGTACTGCGCATAGGGTGTGCTGGTATAGTATGCCTGGGCGGTCCCTGAACACCAATGGATGGCGACAATGATTGGTGGGTTCGGAGCGAGAGTCGTGGGCATATACATGTACATCCTCGCCCCCGAGGAGTTCTCACCGAAGTTAGTGACTTGGGAATAGGTCCCAGCCACGGCCGAGCCCAAAAGGCCGGCCAAAGCAATGAACAAGGATAACAAAACCATTTTGGTTTAATGATTTATGAGCACAACCTAACTTGAAGGCATACACCGGACTCCAAGGCGTGGGCGTCAACGTATTTTTGAAGGATCACTCAAATACCCTTCGGATGATTCCCCCCCGCGTAGGGCTTTCAGGCTGATCGCCTAATCTGGGTTCCTTTCGTCCGTTGACACAAAATCCTTTTCAAGGCCGGAGCCTAAGCACACTTCCGTTATCCGATCTGGGCATTTTCGGATAACGGACCTCGAGACGATAAATCGATCATTTCCCCCCTTTAGGGGATGTATTTCTAGATACCGTTTCTGCGCTAGCTCCTCAACTAGATCGTGGACATACCGTATACTGTGTTCAGTGTCATCTACCGCAGTCCTACGCATTACCCTAGAAGAACGGGTTTGATCTATCAGCATTGTACGTGGTGTTAAGCTGCCGTGACTTCCGAACGATTTCACGCAGTAGAAACTTAGACAACTCATTGATTGCGGGTTTGTCCGGCTTTCTAAGCCTAAAGTAGTTAAGCACTTGAACTACATATGCTTGTCAAGTGCGTTTAGCATCCCCGCAAATCTGCCGTCGGTGCAATTTATGGCTGGGATGTAATTTCGCGCCGGAGCAACGTCTGCATTCAAGAATATAGGTTGTAAATCCAATGACATAAGTACATACGACCATAGGTACAAGATAATACGGGATCCCGTCCGCTCTCCCCTAGTCAAACTTGTGACCGGCAGATTAGTAGTTGGGTCGGTGACGACCAGCGAACACCGGCTGTTGTATGTACATCATTTTTATTTTTTTCCACTTGAACGATTCTTCTGGCTGGCTTGACATGTTGGGCGGTAGCTGTAGTTGATAGGCCAATAGAGTCCAAGACAAACTGTCAGGATCCTTTGCGGACTGGCACTGGCTAGATCATGATGCATGAACTCGCCGTGGTTCTCATATATCTTTAGCAAACCAACGGATTGGATTTCGTCTGCATTACTTCCAATTTCTTGGTACAGCTGTTGCCAAGTGCAATGTTCGCGTGCCTGTGCTGTTACTGGCTGGTGGCTGGCCTAAAGAAGTAGAGTCGCTGCACTCATCTCCCACCAAGGGAGCAAAAGTGCAAACACGGGAGACTGTTTCGGTACTACGGCATGATAGATGACGTAATGTTTACGTGAAACATTGGGGTCGAAAGTTTTGTTCAGTCCTATAACTTGACAGCTCCGCGCACTTGCATATCTTAAAAACACTGTAGGTCTCCCCGATTGACAGTATGGGCGGTACGCGACATTACGTGGTGAGGAAACGAGAGCACCCGGGCTCCTCCTCCAAGGAGATTGGTGAGGAGCCAGACTGGGGCTCTGGTCATAACCATCGCGTGGGCTACAAGAACCGAGACAATCGGTTGCCAGGCTACACGCATGGCACAGGCTCGAGCGCGGCAGGGCAGCAAAACAAGGATGAAAGAAAGAAATACATGGACCTGCGCGAGCGCCAAGCCGACGGTGTTCTGCTGAATTTCCGTGATATTGTCGATATGAAAGAGGACGTGCACCTTACCAGACCTCACGACCTATCGGTGGGATGGAGGTACATGCTGGAGTGTACTGAGGATTGGGTCAAGTGCAAGCAAGAATGGCCGGCCAACCAAAAACGAGCAGCAGAAGAGGCAAAGAAAAAGGGCATAGAAGATACGGATAGCACCGAGAAAACACTGAAAGGGAAAGAGAATGGAGAGTCAGATGGGAACGATGACGGCGGCCAGCATGGGCATTTGGAACTCAAGGAGAGCGACCTCTCGCAGGAACAGCGCGCTATGTTACGTGCCATTGAGCACGAAAAGGAGGCGATTGTGAAATACAAAACCAACCCCGGCAATCTTCAGTCGCCCATCAAAGACCATCGCGAGACGGTCTACATCGACGAAGCCGATCAATTCACCCCAGACAACTGGGTGCCACGAAGCTCAACCCTGATTCGCATCACGGGGAAGCATCCCCTTAACGCAGAAGCGCATCTTACAAAGTTCTTTGATGCCGGACTGATCACACCCAATGAGCTGCACTATGTCCGAAATCATGGAGCCGTGCCGCGTCTGCTGTGGGAGCTTCACAAAGTTCAGGTTGAAGTAGGATCAGACCATGGAGCACAAAAGTTCAGCATGGACGAACTCAAGCATAAGTTCCGGAGCATCAACGTACCCGTGTTCCTAGCGTGCGATGGAAACAGGCGGAAAGAACTCAATCTCATCCGAAAATCCCAAGGGTTCAGTTGGGGTCCTGGAGCAGGCGGCTGCGCGTACTGGAAAGGGGCACCTTTGCGAGACGTGTTACTGAGAGCTGGGTATAAACATAGTGAGGAGCATGATGGAACCATTAGGCGATGGGTTAATTTTGAAGGCTCAGATAACTTGGCGGAGGGGAAGTACGCGACGTGTATCCCTCTGGACTACGCAATGGACGCGAGTAACGACGTTTTGCTGGCCTATGAGATGAACGACATGCCACTACCTCCGGACCACGGATATCCGGTTCGGGTCATTATACCCGGCTACGTTGGTGGGAGGTGCGTAAAGTGGCTGAGCAGAGTCTGGATCTCAGACAAGGAGAACGACAGCTACTACCACGTCTGGGACAACCGCGTGCTACCGTCTTTTGTCACAGACACAGAAAGCCCATTTGCCGAGTTGCTCTTCCATCATCCTGACACGGCATGCAATGAGCAGAACTTGAATTCGGTCATCGTGCGTCCCCAGCAAGGCGAGAGACTGTACTTGAGTGACGTTTCTGGAAAGCGGCATGGTAGCAGAGGCGCTGGCCCCGGAGAGTATCGTATCGAAGGGTTTGCATATGATGGAGGAGGACATGAGGTGCAACGGGTAGAGGTATCCCTCGACAACGGCGTCAATTGGCTGTATTGCATTCGGAAATACCCCGAGTCGCCGATACGACACGGAAACAAGTTTTGGACTTGGTGTCATTGGCATGTCGATGTGTCTCTGGCTAAGCTTGTGCAGACACAAGGCATCATAGTGAGATGCTTCAACGTTTTCAAGAACTCCCAACCACGAGATCCCGCCTGGAACCTCATGGGCATGATGAACAACTGCTGGTACCAGGTCAAGGCTGAAATCACGGCGCCACCGGACAGTGACGATTCCGATTCTGGTCTAGGATCCGACTCCGGGTTAAATAGCGAGCCTTCATCGCAACGTGGCGCCTATCTGCTGTTCCGCCATCCGGTCGAGCCCGCGACTGGCGAGGATGGGTGGATGAAACCAAGCATAGAGAATCAGATGGAAGCGGCAAAACGCGAGGCTAATACGCCTCAAAAGCAGTTCACAAGGGAAGAAATTGAGAAACACGACACGGAGAAGGACTGTTGGATTGTGGTGGACGGCAAGGTGTATGATGCTACTTCTGTGATGTCCTGGCATCCAGGTGGGAAAACGCCCATCATGGCTCATGCAGGCAGAGTGCATCAGGAGACGACGAATGAGTTTGCCAGCATACACAATGACTTCGCTTACGAGAAGCTCAAAGGTAGGTTGCTTACGCGAGATTAGAGACCTAGGATTACACTGACCATGAACAGAATGTCTCCTTGGTAGGGTCACTGAAAAGGCTGCCAACTTCATCAAAGAAAACGCCCAACGCCAGGCCGCCGAGCAGGCTGCAGCCAGTAAAGATCGTTCTGGTGCTACGCTGCAGAAGCACCGTTGGTTCCCAGCAAAGCTGATTGCACGCGAATCATTGTCGAACGACACTCGGTTGTATAGATTCCAGCTCCCTGACCACAGGGCGGTTCTGGGTTTGTCTACTTGCAAGCATATTCAGTTGGGCTTCCACATGTTGGACAGTATGGTCGTGCGGTCCTACACGCCGACGAACCCAATTCTTCCGCCGTCCAAAGGGACCCCAGAGATACTGCCTGCCACTAAATCGGAGAGCAGTGATGAAGATATAAAATTAGGCAAAATCCCTGCTCATGACGACAATCCTGAAGACGGACAAGGCACTTTTGAACTAGTTGTCAAGACTTATTTTCCAACGGACGAAGAGCCGGGGGGAGCCATGTCGAATATCCTGGATTGCATGCCTATAGGGGAAGACTTAGAGGTGCGTGGCCCTACCGGAGACATCGAGTACCAAGGCAGCGGCAAGTTCCTCATCGATGGCAAAGAGCACATCTTCCATCGCATCTCGCTTGTTCTCGGCGGCTCAGGCGTCACTCCCGGCTACGCACTCATGGCACGCGTGGGGATGTCTCGAGAAAGCGATGTTGAAGTACGTGTCATTGATGGAAATAAAACTGAAGCAGACATCCTCATGAGATCGGAGATGGAGAAACTTCGGGAACAATCTGGTGGCAAGATCAAGGTCACCCATGTCCTGAGTCACCCCTCGGATGACTGGAAGGGATTGAAGGGGCATGTAAATGAGGACATAATCAGGAGGCATCTGTTCCCCCCCGGCCAGGATAGCGCTGTGTTTGTCTGTGGGCCGCCGACGATGATCAAGATGTCTGTTATACCGGCCTTGAAAAATTGGGGCTACAAGGAAGACCACGATGTTTTCGGCTTCTGAGAAATTCTTAAATGGAAATCCTACCTCGCTAATTTGGTTTGTATTCTCTTGTAATAAAATGTCTTCAACAACCGGTGTGTTGTTGAGCGACTTCCCAGTCATAACCATCTGCTTGCTGTGGGTTACAATGCCATTCCTAGGCAGCATATCGATTGGGGCAGAAGATCCGTGATGGGACGAAATATGGTGGCCAATTATGTCTTTGCCCTCGCACTCCATCCATATGAAACGTACCGGGTCCCGAGGGCCCGTAATGGTGAGAAGATATGGTCATCTGATTTCTATTCCTTACCTTACACGCGCCAAGATGGTCCGAAGGAGCCGTTCAAGGAGGAATAGGCGAGGGAGCCGATGGCAGGGGTGCGGACTTCTGCTCCTGAGCCACGTTGCCATGGTTGTCGGCGATCGCGACCCGATCGCAGCGCGAGGTTTCAAGCCTAATTAAGTACAATTACATGCGTCCTTTTGATAGCAGAAGAGGGGAGTAGGCAAGGTTTTTTGAAAACGTATGTACAATGAGGCGCCGTCGTCAGGTTAAGTTACCTCGGGGCTACTGAACGAAAGCGCCCAACAATTCAAATGTCTGCATCATTGCACCACACCGTATATAACCATCACAATTGGCAACTGCCTCGTTGCGTCACTGAAGCCAACGCCATTCTGGTTCATGTCTGCGAAGGCACAGAACATCAAAGATGTGGAAATGGAGACGTCGGCCCACCAGCTACCCTTTTCTGCATCTTGTTTTCGACATGGCCCATCCTGTAGTGCTCGAAGCTTTTGGTCCTTTAGAGGAAGTATATTGCTTCAGCTCAGTCAATTTTGGACCGTTCCTGGTGCTGGGTATGCTCAAATTTTAACACACAACGTCATTGTTTTTATCTCGTGCATTCATTATGGATGAACATTATAACCAATCATGCAGTCGGTGATGGATCATCCGTGGCATGAGGGCAAACTCGAGGTTTCTGTATCACAGCACAAGAATTTGTAGCTAGGATCTCAGGTCGCGCTGTTTGACGACCCATACAGAGCCAGTTTTGGACGCCGAGAGCATCTCACTGGCTTACGACAGGTGCGAGATCCACGGAGCCAGCGGTTTCATTCATGTGATCTTGGCATTTTGAATGATCAGCCTAGACTGCATCAATATCAACTCTATCCGAGGAGCGAGCGTTCTGGAAGCAGAGTCACTTCGAGTGCTGCACAGGCACACACCTCTCCGACTCATTGACCTCTAACCCCTATTATTTAAAGCTTTAAAGCCATTCCACCGAGGTTCGCGACCCCACTTACGTGTTTGGTGCGAATGCCCACACCGCTCCTGGCTGACGGGGTCGGTAGTACCAGGATCAGAACTGGAAGCGACGGGCGATGCCGCTACGATGGCAATTGGTTATCATAGGCATTGTTTCGTCTGTAGATACATTGGCTAGGGACTCTGCGACGTGACTGTTGCGAATCCATGACTACAGCAAAAGCCTAGGCCTGCAAAGTGAGCGTGATGTTGGGGCCTGATATTCTTCGCCACGATGGCTCGGATAGGTGTTCCGTACTCGTATATTCAACCTCATGGATCCCTAACTCCGTTTGCGGGGATGAGGCAGCCATCTCGGTAAACCCCAAGGCCGAGATGGGGGAGTGCCAAGGGGCCCCCTGGCTAGCATCTGACCGGTGCAATCAGCCAGGATGCTACAATTTCGCGATGTTAGTGCGGAAGGAAACGCTTGAACAGATTGTGGAAAAGAGACAGTAGTGAAGAAGAATACGCAAGCCGGCCCCATACAAGCCTGGATTCGATTCCAACCACGGTGATGTCCAAACATATGAAACGGCACGCCTCTTGAAGAGAGCAGATGAGCCTCCTTTGTTACACAGACCGCTCCTGTTTGGTCCTAGAATGCCGAGCCCACTTGGTAGCATTGAAATCGCGTGGCGAAACGGCCATTTATCCACACATATCCAGGACCTTGGGATTCGGGGTCCACGTAAGAGGTGAAACCTTCATCAAATGCTAGGAACAAGATCTCGGACGCCAACCAATCCCTGTACCCGTTCCCGCGACCATAACGTTAGTCGCAAATCCTGCTGTAAATTCGAAACTCATGCTAAGAGGCAATCGTGCTTGGCTGGAATTGCATCCCAGCGAAACATAAGCGCCAAGAAAGGGATTCACGTGGTAGAAATTGCAAAGGAGCGTCATACATCCTCAAATCAAGCATGAAGAATCACTGGATCTTGGTTACCTCTGCATTTCAAATCAATACTCAACCAAACTATCGGAAATTAACATGCTCGAATCTGCTCGTCCTTCCCTATTGGGCATGCCGGAGGACGATCGAGAAACCCCCCGAAGGGCAAAGCGTAGAATCCAGCTCTCTGGCACCCCTCTTAACGATCGGCTGATCTAGGCAGATTCATATAAGGTCGAAGATAGTGCCCACGTTTTTCTTGCATATTGGCGACGACGCTTGTGCCGATCTACCGGGAAAGGAACGCTTTATTTGACGACCAAGATGCATTTCTCATCCGCCAAAGCCCTCGGCTTGCTGGCCGCTGCTTCTCTGGTTGTCGCTCAGAATGGAACGACTCCCGGCTGCGAGCGTCCCATTCCGCAGAGATTCGGCATCGTGCTGTTCCCGGCATTTACCCCGCTGGACGTCTTTGGGCCCCTCGACATGCTCAACGGTCTCTCCTTGACCCAGCACATGAACCTGTCCATCATCGCCGAGACTCTGGATCCTGTGACGACCCAACTCCGCAATCACAACGTTGCCCGATCCAATTTCTCTCAATCAGTCGTCCCGACGCATACATTTGCCAACCCTCCCGAGGACCTTGATGTCCTTTTCGTTCCAGGAGGCGCCGGCACACGAGCCGTCAACTCCCCCAACCCTGACCTGCGTCTCACCGAACTCGTTGCGTACATCCGCGACGTGTACCCATCGCTTCAATACATCATCTCTGTATGCACGGGAGCACAGCTCTTGGCCCAGGCCGGTGTGCTTGACGGCCGCAATGCCACCACCAACAAGGCGGCTTGGGCGTCTATGACCCGCTACGGACCCAGGACATACTGGAGAGCCCAAGCGCGCTGGGTGAAGGATCACAACGTCTACACTACCAGCGGTGTCAGCGCTGGTATCGATGGGACCCTGCAGTTCATCGAGGATGTCTGGGGGGAGGAGCGAGCTAACACGATCGCTTACAGCATCGAGCACTCGCGCACGTCCGATCCTGACAACGATCCGTTTGCTGCCCACTTCGGTGCAGTCGACGTTCCCCCAGTTGAGTAGACGGCAGTTTTGCCCGAATACCTGACTGCATGGTCGTGGAACGTCAAGGAGCGCATTTCGTGTACATAGAGTTTGAGAATATGCCAGAAGAGCACAAACGCCTTTGGTCACACCAAGAATATTGAATTGAATCTCGGTGCTGGCGGACCAATTGGGGGAAGGCACATGTAAAGCAGATTGTGAGGCAGATTTCTTCGCCTGAAACGGTGAAGCTAGC
>KL659511.1:0-19962 GCA_000732775.1 Stachybotrys chlorohalonatus IBT 40285 | reverse complement strand
TCCTTTAATCTTGCGTTGAAAGTTGGGTTCCTCGCATATTCAATGCCCCCTCTTCTCTCACCTGCTTTATTCTCATTCTTGTCTTCATTCTTCGGACTCGGTCAACAGATACCAGTCGAAGACGCCGCCGTCGCCGGCGTAGCGCGTGCCGGTGACGATGTCGTAGTTGGCGGTGCGCTGCGGGGCAACCATCTGCGGTATGAACTTGTGGTGGTGGCTAACTCCTGATTCACCAGCACGATCGCCAGCCACTCAATTTGAAGCACAGATGGTAAGGTGTGCTTGGATGCCTTGTTGATATCTTTGACGTGTCATATGATTGGTCGATGGTGTTCTCATTGGCTGTCTCTGAACCTGAAAGAATATTCACTTCAGGGGGGACAGGAGGTACTGAATTACCGCGCGGCGAATCTCCGGAAGTTTCAGGCTGCTCTAAGGAGGTAGCAGTTGGGATGATGGAGGGAGTTGATTCCTGTGTGCTGCTGAGGTTCGATCCTACATCTAGTTGCTGTGGACTTTCCCTATTGTTGCAAACTGGAGTGATCACCTCGCGCGATTGACTATCAACTTGATCTGCCACAGAAGGTTAGTAGATGTATTAAAATAAGTCCTAGGTGTTATACCTTATGACCTCCAGTTATATTATTACCACATCGACTGTAAGGAGGTCTAAGGTTTGATATGGCATTACCACCACATTCTGCCATCTCATTGGTGGCAGTTGCGAAGCAAGTGAGTGGAAATTCACTCAACCCCCTCAAGTAAGCTGGATGTTTTGTGCGTTGTACAGGTTTCTGTTTCTTTCCTCGCTGAAACTTGCGTGTCTCCGGATCGTAGGGCTGAAATTCAAGCGACATAGTGAGGTCAAGAAAACCGGTAGATTCCTAGGCGACGGACATTGGACCAAGAATATACAGAGAGAATCTGGATCGGGTTTTGATTCTTAACAGTGAGCACACGGATAGAATAGGGGCTACTTATTACTTCTACTACTTAAAGTGATTTCCTCTTATAGAAACCATCGCCTGCTTTGAGAAGTTGCCTAAAAAGGCCAATTTCCAAATGTAGTTACACCGTGAGCCAATATAGCCTATGGCAAGGGCAAGGGCTTGGCATTGGATATACGGAACCCATGCTGTCCCGGGGAATAACCTTAGGAACCCTCCGCCGTGAGCTCACGATACTTGCTGTAGTGGTTTCCTCTTGGCTGTGCCTCATTCAAGCATCTCGCTCTAACGTCAGTGGCTGCATTAGCTCTGAATCTGTCCTCGCCGCTGCACTTGTACGTCTGAGCCACCTCCTTCTATGAGTCAACCTCCGCTAGAGCCAGGTGTCATGTTGAACCAAGTGATGAACATGGGGTCTCGAGCTGACATAGCCAAGTACTTGACCATGCGGTTATGCCGTGGCTCGCGCATGATGTAGAACAGCCCCATGTCAGTATTTCCAGTATCGATGGCTGAGGCTGGGGCTGAAGGGGTTCGAACTCTCCGACAGCAACAAACGTACTTGTCCACTTGGGAAGCCTTGAACCCCCTCCTCCCCCTGACGAAGGCATCTCGGTGGCTCGACCTTATGACGCCTTGGTTGCTAATGGTGGTAGGCATTGCATCCATGTTATCTGTAGGACCGAGTTAGCGCTGACAGAGGTCCCATGGATAGTGGCTACATGAGCAATTTGAATCCATCCGGTGATGGGGGTAAGCGCCGTAATCCACCCTCGCACATGTTGTTCGGTGCCTGTTTTGCTGATGAGGTAGAACCGAACCCTGCCAGAGGAGGTGGGACATATTGTAAATGCCTGCCTAGGCCGGAGATTGGACTGGCCGAAGTAAGAATAGCAGCACCATTGCGTAACTGCTCAGCCCCTGCACCACCTTCAGCACCAACCGACGCCTCTCGCTAGGCAAAACTAGTGATATCTCACCCCTGATGCTGAACTGTGTCGAGCGCTGATGCCAAGTAGAGCGAGTGGAATATGCCTGACCTGGATATTTCGGGTGTTTCATCAAGATGACGAAGCGGCCACATGTACAGCTTCTCGTTGGAGGTTTGATGCTCCAATCGGCCAACGCTTAGCAATAACCCTGCAAAGGAAGGTGACAAGAGGGACTTTTGCAGAGGAGAGGTGGCGCATAACGCGGCCAGTGACGCAGTGATACATCCGTAGTTGTCCTGTGTGCCTTGTGTCATATCAGGAGAATGCCAATTAGTCAAGAGATGAGACGAGGGGATGACGGCAGTAGAGGCTGGGAGGCCTCCAACCGAACATCCTTTGGGTAACAGTTCTGGGAACGTTTACACGCACATAGGTGTTCAAGCATCCATGCTGTGAAAGATCCCAATATTGGGTTCATGGCAGAATCGATGGACAAGAACGAGGACGCGGTAGAATACAAAGCCCCAGAAATGGGAACACAGCAGAATTGAGAGGCAAGAAGTTGGACGTGGCAGAATTATTCTGGACTTAATACTGGGCCTTGGAAAGGGAATATGATTGGTTTTTATAGCTGGCAGAAGAAGATACGTACTTCGAGGCGGGCGGCAGAAAAAAGTACGTATCTTTGGGGCGATAAGGCATCAACAGTCGGGGGGAGGTACGTACTAGCGGAGTAAGCCCGCGACGACGATTTCCGGAGTAGGAAATTGCCATAGCGGATGGGCTTCCACATGGAAGAAATGCGAATAGCATCAATAGCCGTGCCCGGCCACAAGGGCGGCAGCCTCGTGGGCCTCGTACAGGTACACAGGTTCGGTGGGATTGTCTGACATGCGATGTAGCTCTTTGTAAAAAGCCTAAATGCTGGGACTTCTATCACTAGCCAATTTCTTAGCTATCATATGTCACCAGGCCAACGCCAATCCGAAAGCGACAGCATCTGCCTGAAGCGCGATCGCCGGGCTTCTCTGTTGACGTTGTCTGGACATATATAGCATCACTAGTTCAAATCGTGTTTCGCGATGGCTCATGTCACTAGCATGACTAAAGAATGTATCTGTACGTGGTAAAGAAAGCCGGTGGGCAGCTTATAACTCATTTTCGATACGATGGAAAGTCGTAGTATACATTGTGTAGGCCCAAATGCATTACTGCTCAGAGACTGTCAAGTGCCTTTTCCCGCAATCCTGCTGCATACGCTTCAAAGACCTTGCGAATCTCATCCCGCACACGGCGAAATTCCGCTGTCACCTGCTTGTCACTGCCTTGGACATGCGCAGGATCATCGAAGCCCCAGTGATAGCGGTTCACTTGGGCTGGGAAAAACGGGCAAGCCTGGTCAACGTTGCCGCAAACGGTGATAACGGTCGTAATTGAGCGATCGAGAAAAGTGTCCATGTGCTTCGATGTGTAGGCACTAATATCTATATCGATCTCTTTGAGTACATCGATTGCCATAGGATGCACGAAGCCAGTGGGATTCGAGCCTGCACTGTGCACGTTGATGAGGTCACCGGCGACGGCATTCAGAATCCCCTCGGCCATCTGGCTACGACACGAGTTGCCTGTGCAAAGAATGAGGACGTTGGATTTCATATCGAGCAGAATAAACGACTAAATATAATGTCATTTAAAGAATAGGGCCCGATAATGTGGACGACAGATTAAATGAATCGATCTGCTTTCGTTTGGGACCTTGAAGAGGATGATGATGTTCAAGTGCTGTGGGACAAGATCACAAAGAAATCATACATGATGCTACATCTTTTTAACTCCATCCGCCCAAGCACGGATCGTGCGCTTGCATGTGGCATCCTTGCGCAGCCGAGCCACTTATCACGTGAGAAATCAGAGGCCCTATGCCTGCCAAAAACCAATTTCAAGTTAAACACCGACAGGGGCTAGGTTGCCTCGAAGACCTGTGGACGTCTGTGGATGTGAGTCCCTCTTCCTCCAGGACTCGCAAAGGTAGCGACCAAGGTGTTGTCACTGCAGCACCTTCATTGGTCGAGCTAGCCGAGCACGGTTCGAGCTTCATGTGTCCCTCAAATCAAAACGAAGGGGGTCCTGTATGGGCCCGATTTTGGTCGCTCTCCGTACCTTCCTCGAGCTAGGGGAATTGTGGGACGGTACGACCAGATGCGCTTAGTGCAGCCTCTCGATTGTCTAGGAGATAAGAACTCTATCACAGTCTGTGACATCAATTATGCGTGGTGCGCTCTCTTGTCTGGTGCGCTCTCTGTACGTTGGCCTGTTTTGTGCGTCTTCTTACCCTAGGAACTCTTCGAGTGCTGCGAATTTAAAGAACTGCGGTAGTGCGTTGGCCAATGCTTTGCGTGATGCACGGAGCTGGGCCGTGGTACACATAGCCAGCCTCTTTGCGATACCCGTCAAGGTGTAATTCTCCATCCAGTCCGAGCTGCCGATTATTGAGCATGAGGTCTCCGGCTGATACTCCCATCCTGTTGATAAGCGCTGAAGAGCACCAATCGTTCTTCACCAGAAGGGCGACAGGAAATCGATACAACTGTGACTGTCGTATTATTGTGGCATCAGTCGCAGCATGCCAAGCGGCTGGTGGTTATTCGGGAAAGACGTAGCGGTTTACATCGGAAGTTTCTTGTCATGAGACATTGCATACAAAGGCCGGCTGCCGTGAGTTGACCTCGAAGGGACACGACAAGCGACTGTATCCAGCGAGGGGCGACGGAGAACTGGTAGCGAATTGGGAGTTATGTCACCCCTGAGCCCTCATTGGGCCAGCATCTCGGATGGCTCATGTGATACTGTATGTAGGGAGATATGTTAATCGATAATTAGCCGGGGCCGGTTGCCCACATTGATGAAACCGCACAGGCATACTTTGCTCAGAATTTGACATCATTGTTTGCACCACGTTATTCGACCCCGAGGTGCGTTTACTGTATCATAGAGTTTACGTTTCAGCTCAAGAAGTATTGTTTCTTATAAGCAAAGCCTCTTGTGATAGTGGTTGAGAGTTCTGTAACGGAAATTCAAGTAAGCTGACCCATCCTATAGAATAGGACCGGCAACAGTACAATCAATCTTCAGACGGGCAGGTCCAGACCTCACCAGCGACACCCGCTAGGACCGTAGGAGGGAGCCAATTACAACAGGGCGGTGTGTCACTCCCCACAATCGTCGCTGTAGATCCGGCTCTATCGAAACGATGCAGGGGGTCCGTAGCACCAAGCTGACGTCTTGGCAGCACGCGGCCACTTACTCTTTTGGGCCATGATCGCACGACAAGTCGGTGATGATATGGGGACTGAAGATTCGAGTTCCGTCTACGAGGCCCTACATTGCCTTGGCGCAGTGCATCGTTTGGTCCAACGCAGCCGGCACGTGTAGGCGAGTCCTGGAGCTTCGCATAGTATTTCTAATGTATTGATAGAATAGGTACATGACCCACGGAACCTCATCACGATGCTGCCACCACTCACCTAGCCCACCCGCGCAGACGTCCCTGGATGGTCTAGCGAGCCTGTTGATGGTCCAGGCGGTCGTGTAAATCTGTGATGTACTTAATGGCAGACTCCACCACAGCAGCCTTTGAGCATGACTTTCTCATGAGTTTGCTCGTGGAAGCTGCCGACGCCTGTTGCGATGCTGCGGAATCGTCCCTGCTAGGACAGCATTCCTGTTCGAGAAGTTTTGCTAGTCGCTCAATGGCAAAAGTTAGACGATCCTGCCGGTTCCTCTCTGCTGCGTTGTGGGTACCACGCTGAAGCTCAAGGGTCTTGGACACTGTGGCGGGAAGTTGTTCGTTCAGAACCTTGCTGACGATCGGGCGAAGAAGGTGGGCGAGCTTACCTCCTTGTTGGATTGTTAAATGGCCCCCTGAGGTGAGAGGTTTTGGTGCTAGAGGACGTCTGGTCGGCACCTGTAGCTGCCTACGCGACTCAATCTGGCGTGGGGGTGGGAGCCGTGGATCAATATTGGGGTCGATTACAGCATCAGGTTCATCACTCCTCCGTCGCTCGGTGACCCGATGCGGTGATTGCTCTAGACCACGAGCCAAGATGTCGCTTGACTTGGTGGGCAGGTTCTTGCTGGACGAGTACCCTCGACACTGTCCTGACTGGGTAAGCTGAGTTATGCTGAGCATCTCCTCTGAAGGGGAAGTACGTTTGAAGATAGCGATCTAAAGGCCTGTGTAGTCAGAGTGAAGAGACTGATGCCAGGCTTCTTAAGGATGATATGATCCAGATTTGAACAAACTAAACGTGCATGAGGGACCTGCCTCTTTGGCCGCATTGTCTCCCGCCACCGGGCGTCATCTCGGTCGTCCGTTCAGCCTAGCCTCTTGCCAAGCATCCAAACCGTTCCATACAGCCAGGTCAGCTTCACCCCGTGCTGCGCTGTTTGGCCCAGAACACTCTTTGCCAGGTGGCGGCTGCGGCCGAGTGTTTCTTGGCAGGTCGCAGCTCGCCCAATTCCCAAGCATCTACAGGCTACACCAACTCTCGGATCTAGGGATAGCTGAAGGAGATTGAGGCCCCTCAGATGTTTCTCTCGCAATATGTTGGCGATAGAGGGAAGCTACGGAGGAAAAATTTTCACTGTCCAAGTCTACCTGCATGTCACATTATAGCGGCATTCTCTCTCTCTCTCTCAATCGGGGACAGGCGCACCCTTATATAAACCTCTTTCACGTCTTTTACTGCTCTCTTGAACATTCCACTCACGCTTAGACGCCGTCCTCTTCACCACCCACATCAATCTCCTTCATATATTCTTCCATCTACCGGCAGCATCAAGCTAGACAAGTCTTCTGCCCGCCATCATGCCACCAGCTCTACCGCAGTACTCGTGGATCCTCGCCATCACCACAATTGCACTATGTTGCAGTGCCTTCGGTAATGGCGCTAACGATGTGGCCAACGCCTTCGCGACATCGGTCGCTGCGCGGACCCTGACAATGCCCCAGTCCGCAGTCATATCAGTCATCACCGAGTTTTTCGGTGCTGTCGTTCTGGGCTCCCGCGTTACGGACACTATTAAAAATGGAATTATCGGACTGGATCGCTTCATCGAAAACCCGGCTGTTATACTTGTAGTGATGGGTAGCGCCGAGATCGGGTCGGCTACCTGGCTCTTGACTGCAACTAAGCTCGGATTCCCGGTATCTACGACCCATACAATTGTTGGAGCCTTGGTTGGTGCTGGTATTGGAGCCCAAGCGTCTGTAACTTGGGCCTGGGAGGATGGCAGTGTCTCCCAAATTGCTGCCTCTTGGTTAATTTCGCCTTTTCTTGCGGCCGCCTTCTCTGCGATAATCTTCGCAAGTCTCAAGTTTAGTGTCCTGGAACGTCCCAACGCGTTCCAAAAAGCACTACGGGCTATCCCATTTTACCTAGCTTTCACCACCGCAATCCTAGCTCTCTTCATCACCGTTGAGGCCCCTGGAGCACCAAGCCTAGAGGATATGGGCGCTGGTGTGGCTATCGCTATCGTTTTGGGAACCTTTTTTGGTACCCTGGCCTTATCCTACATCTTCTTTGTTCCTTACTTCCATCGAGTAGTTGTCCTAGAGGATCAGCGCATGCGGCCCTGGCATCTCCCTCTTGGACCGCTCCTGTGGCGTGATGAGCCTCCTCTGTATTTCCCGGGAAAGACAAGCATGCTGAAGGATCACTATCTGAGTGCCCATTCACATGCTGCTGAGCAGCAATCTGGCGACAGCGAATCCGGAAAAGCCCCCCTCCCTACCGGCGCAGACGAGCAGACCACAGACAACCAAGCGTCACAGACAGGCAAGGCGGAGGCGATGGAGGCGGGCGATAAGGAGCGCCAACAACCAGAGCCCGCACCGATCGTCGCACCGCGCAAGCCGGAACCTGAAGAGCGATTCCTTGGTCCCACGGCTCACCTACCGGCTTACAATCCGCACAGGATCAAGAGCTACATCGTGTATTTCTTGCTTCAAGGAGTCACGCGGGACTGCGTTACTCACTCCTCGGACCATCTGGCAGTCATCCATAGAAGGGCTCGCCAGTACGATAACCGCATTGAGCATCTATGGACTTACGCTCAAGTCATGAGCGCTGTCATGATGTCCATCGCACATGGATCGAACGATGTTGCAAATGCCGTCGGCCCCTGGGTTGCAGTGTATCAAACATACCTTTCGGGAACTGTGGGAGAAGATAACCCAACGCCAGTTTGGATCCTTGCTGTAGCGGGATTCCTACTGGGCGCTGGCTTCTGGTTCATGGGTCATCACATCGTGCGAGCACTGGGCAATAAGCTGACGCAACTCAGCCCGACCCGAGGGTATGCGATGGAACTGGGCGCGGCTATCACCGTATTACTTGCTAGTCGATTGGGACTCCCTGTCAGTACGACCCAGACCTTGACCGGCGCCGTGATTGGTGTTTCCCTGATGAACCTGGACTTCGGAGCGACAAACTGGAGACAACTTGGCTTCATCTTCTTCGGTTGGGTTCTCACGCTCCCAGCTGCTGGTTTGATAGCTGGGCTGCTCACGGTTATGAGCCTCAACACCCCGCAGTTTCAATGAGAAAATTATGGTTCTTTTGGGTTTGTAAAGGTGCACAATACGTGAAGGAGCCTTCGCTGGCCCCTCGCAGGCCCTACGCGTCATTGCCGCGGAGCCATCAAGAACAAGTTCAGAGCTCAACATTCCCCTTCCCATTCTCTTTGAGCCCGCAAATGTAGCAGTTAATTAAATTAATTGGTTTGAGTGTGCGTATCATGGCAAATGTTCAAGTTCAGTGACTCACGCCTCAGGTGAATCTTACTGACAATCTACGGTATAAAGTATGGAACGCTTGACGTTGTCTTACGATGCTGCTGCTAGACATCATGACGTACTCGATGAGATCAACGAATCTAGATAAAACAGAAGAGCGCAATCAGTTTTGGCGGGGCACCTTCTTGGCGAACAGAAAACCGGGCAATCAAACATGTAACCTGGCAGCTGGCCGTGATGAACCTCGAGCCTTGCCACAAGGGACGTACCGGGGGAAGACATGGACGAGGGACCCAATCAGATCGGGGCAGTGACAACCATTGCCAGTCAGCCCTATCAGACCCTTGCTCACAGTAGGACAGCATGTGAAGGAATCTGACATGGGCGTGATCACGCGAAGTGACACATTTGCCCCCCAAGAATGGTTGGACCTACTTAGACTTTTCTTCTCTTGGCTAGATGGTGTCCTTGGTTGGTTAGGACCGTGGCCCCTCAACATGCTGTCCAATGGCAGTGGCGCGGTGACGAACTCGAAGACCATGCCATCGTGCGAGTATGCATGGGATGCCTCTTTTTCAATACTAAGCATTCTGACAGTGCTAGTGGTAGGCATGTTTAGATCTACGTATCCCTAGGTCGCTGGTAATTACAAATGATATCCGCGTGCCGCCGCCAGGTCGGACGCAGTCCATCTACCATAGCCTGGCAGCCTGGCAACGATGCAGACTTTCCCGAGCTCGAGCGAGATCCGTATGGAATTGGACAATGTCTCGCCGTCCGACCAGGTTTCGGAGAAGCCGTGTTATGTGCGACCTGGTGACAGTCTGACAGGGAATGTCTTCGTCTCGATGAAGCCCCCCCTTCACAACTCTTGGGTCGAGGTTTCGCTGGAGGGTATGAGTCCTCCCATGCAGCCTATGCATTCAGATCAAACACAACGACCTTTGAGATGGTCATGCAGCGACAGCTAATCTGGCCCTAGGTCTGGAATCTGTGCCGCCCCTAGAAGATGATGAAATGGCTCAGCCCAGCCATCCTCAGAAGCCCATCAAAGTGGATAGAGTTAAGTGCAACAGCAGGATCCTGCTCGGGACCACAACGTGTGCATCCTGCTGATAGATACTTGCAGTTTCTGTATATCATAACGCGGTTGAAGATCCTTCCTGAGCATGCTGAGGCAGGCAGCCAAGGGCAGACCTTTGCCGTGCCCTTCAAGCCTGTCATGCCTGCTGGCGTCGACCGGACGAACGACCGCATGGTGGACCGGTGCAAGCCACTCCCGCCATCATTCCGAATATCGCGGCCAAGCTGTAGTGCCTGGAATCCAACAATCCCCCCAGCTATATTCGTGGCCTACATCGTTCGAGCATCAGCAACCCATTCTGCTCCCGAGTCCGCGGCATCGGACACCAGGAAGACTTTCCAGGTCGGGCAGTCCATCGAGCTTCTTCCCTATGTTGAACCCCCTCCGCCGATCGAGACTCGATGTTTCCCTAACTTGTATATCCTGTCAGCGAGGCAACATACTCGGACGTACATTTTCGGGCGCAAACTGGGACACATAACCATCGCGGCTCTAGAACCCCACCCCCTCGTTTACGAGTCTTTTGAGCTACCCTCGACAAAGTGTGAGTTTCGCATCACTGTGGAGGGAAGCCTATCCGACCTGCAGCGGTTCCGTACTGCTTCCGTGAAGCTGCAGTTGATGCTTCACATCAACACCCACTATAGCAGCACCAGAATGGATGGAATCCCTCAAGAGGGCATGCCCACGGAAAAAGGGAAAGTGCGGATGTATAAGGACGCTGTTTTCCTCACCAAGCATACTGCATCGAATTTGCACTGGACCTGTGATTTTGAGCAAGATTCGTCCCGACCTTTGGATGTCGAGGCCCTCAACGAACCTGATACACCACCAGTTCAAGCCGGAAACCTCGAGGCGCCGGACGATAATGAAGCAAGGATCATTTGGCATGCCATAATCTCCGTGCCTATAAAATCCCCTTACAGGCTACTGCCAAACTTCTTAGGCAACTTTGTCGCCTTGTCATACTCTATTAGCACCCGGGCCTCACTCGCCGGAGCTTATATGCCGCCAGTCTTCCTCAGCACACCTCTCCAGGTCGCCTATCCGTTCCATTCGCAGCACGCAATAAATGATGCCGACGCAGAGCCCTCAGGATCTCCGCATCCCTGGCCAGACAATGACAATACATGCTGCTCCGCCATCGCGGGAGGTATCGGGGTTGACAATGTGCGTTACGTGCGCTTGTTTTTTCGTGTAAGATTTGATATTGACCATTACCATAGAAACAGCACCCACCGCCCTATGATGAACTATAGAGCTACAATGGCATGGCGAGGAGGTCATGTTGTGAGCTTTAAGCTACCGTTTCTCGCGCCAAGTCCCTACAAGATCGGCGAAGTGTTAGCAAACCAAGCAAGCTCAGTACTAGATAGACACTGACGCTGCCCATGAAACATAGTATCGGTATAGGTTTTCGGTATATCAAACATCGTGACAAATAGAATCAAACATGAGTCTCCCCGTAAAGCACACATTGCTTGAAGGAATGTGTCTTGAGATACATGGAAGCATGGAAACCTCACCATCTCGACCGTGCTATAATGAGCCTGACTGAGCAGCGGGCTGGGCGGTTGAAGGCTTGAGATTCGGCTATGTGATAGAGATGCGCCTCAAGTAGACGATCGCTAACCCCCGCCTCCCCGGTATTATGCAGGCACATGGCCTATCATTAAAACAATGGTATCTTCGACAGGGTACACACTTGTATCTCGTGTAAAACGCGGAGATATCCTCCTACTCGAGATGATATGCCATTCAAATCGCGTATAGCAAGGCTGAGGAAGTGGCGGGAGGCAGCCTTTGGGATCTTGAAACAACCTCCATCTCGTACTCCCGAGAACGTGCCACTAGCCCTCTGTAATATGCTTCCAAGATCTCCGGGTCTGGTACAATCCGCCAATCCAAGCGATACAGGAATTCTTGCACCAGCCGCCGAAGTTCAACAGCTGCTATACCTCCGGCCTCAGCATACGTCTTGGTGGAGAAATGAATGTCAGATAAACCCTTTGATGCTACGGTTGCAGCCGTGATTAGAAATCTGTGAGCGGTGAAGGAGCTGATTTGAAAGGCCGGGTATAAGCAAGTCATGCGGTCAGTGTAGTACAGCATGACTAGCAATATTGCTGGTGTCAGGGCCACCTGATGAGTGATTCGTACAAGGTAATCTTTTATGGTGATGGATGGCTGGAATCTAACTCCTATATCAATCGCCGCACAGGCCCAACCAAGTTGCCTTTTCTCTTACTGCGAATGAAAGGCCGTGAGCCCTCCGCAAATGGAACTGACCTCGTCCATATCATTGTGCAGGATACTTTCTTGCACGATCTCTGCGATCATGACTACCATATCATCGAGCGCGCAGAAGTGGTACAGCGATGGCAACGTTTTTGCGATCGCCGCCTCGTCAGCTATGCGAGGAACATGTATTGTGGATGTACTCCGGGTGCTCGCCGTGGATTGTTGTGAAGTGAATGAGGCATTGGATTCCAGCACATGTGCACTAGTTTGTGCCCTTTTGGACTGCTGTTGCTCTTCAGGAAATGCCTTTGATAGCAGTATCGTTTCAAAGTTATCGATGACGCTTCGTTGGGACTGTTGTCTACTTGCCAAAAGAAGCGCTTCTTGGGCTTCGCCGGATGTAGGACTTTCTGTGCCCAATGTTACTTCATCGAGCATGTTGTAGTTGACCCTGTAGTTCGTGAACAGGAAGTGTCAGAAGCGTAAAGACCGGATGTTTGAAGAAAGCTCTTGATTGATATATGCGTTGAAGGTTCCTACGTTGAATCTTCAAGAGCATGCGGTTCTCCGAAATCAAGCACATAGTAATGACTGGGCAGCAAATAAGTGTTTGTCGCAAGAATTCCAAGAGCTGATAATGATACACGAACGATCCTCTACAATGCGTGCGGTTCGCACACCATTATTACATGTTCTGTTCACCAAAGGAGGTCCAGCAGGTGGACTTACAAATACGCATGGTAGCTTTACCCCTGCCGTAGGCTAAATATGGTGAGCTATACGCGGGAGGTTATATGAACCTCCCTCGTGGGCTGAGTCCAATCAACGTGAGGAGGTGACACATCCCGATCGACAGGGAATCGGAACGTCCCGATAACGCACGTGGCTTCGTGTCCGGTATTGTGACTGGCCACGAGGTAGGCTGTTCCGACAGCCGACAGCCGACAGCCGACAATCTTCCTCCTGTGTGTCACTTGCGCAACATGATTGGCGCCCTCTCAAGACTTCCAACTGATGTGAAGTAGGCCTGAGGGTGTCAAGATGGCCCCGTTTGACAGTGCTAATGACATGGTTGTAGGCATGAAACACAATTCAGTCCGTCGCGATCATTTTGCTCGCCGAGCCACCCCCAAAAGTAATGCATCCCTTGCTGTGCTGACTGACTGCGCCAGTAGTTATGGCCAGACTCTCACCATCTCCTCGGAGGTCGAGTGAAAGTCCCTACGCCAAACTCTACGAGCAGTACTGCACACCCTTCACTTCTGCTCCAGCCTTTCTGCATACCGGCCAAGGCCTAGCGGCACCTGTCTACCTTGATTATTGAAGCCCCAAGCCGCTTGGTGCCACCTCTCATCCACCGGTGCCCTGCATCTGCTGCTACGGAGCCATGCCAGCAACACAAGTTGCCGTAGCCAATGGCTTGCACCATGAGCCCCTTGCACACTCCTGCCCCAATGTCGTGACCCGAGTCACGCCGTTCATCGCTCCCATTTGCTTGATACTGACACTGATCGAGATACCTCTGGGTCCATGGATTCGCATATCGACAGTCTTCCACGCGCTTGCGGATCCCATCGATTTCAGCTGGTGCCTGATTCATAAACTTGCTGCGTGGACTGAGTGTTACAACCTTACGACCGAGTTTGTTGGGCGGGGGCGTCTGGCGGACGACCGCAGCCCTAGGGCGAGGGTCATTGCGACTATCATTGTCGGATTTGAGGAGATTGCGGGGCCAAGGCAAAGCTCTCATCAGTCGTTCCTGGAGGCGGCGGAACAGTATGGAGCAAATGATGCCAAAAGCTTCGTCCTCTGGCGCCTCATTGCGCTCGAGCTGGTGGATTATTGGAAGCACGATGTGTCTACCGCTCTGCTATTCACCGTGTTCTACATGCTCCAGCTCCTTGGTGTGGCGACGACAGAGTTTGAGTTTTGTTGCACTCCATTCGCAGCGGTGCTATTATCGTGGGCCGTACCCTTGGCCTTGCTGAGCGGTCGTATGGGAGCCTTCAGATCGCCTCGAGCCTGTCTGGATGCGATGAGCCGTTTCGTGGAAGGAGTTAGCGCCGAGGATGCGACAGTGAAGCACGGGATAGCCGACAATGGTATGGGACGTCGCCGTCGCGACATTGAGAGGGTGAGATCCAGAAAATACGCAGAACACCATCCTAGTCTCGATGGCTATCGTCCTTGGAAAGCTCGAAGCTTCAATGGTCCACCGCAGTCTACCATCCTCTCGGCTGCTTTCATAGCTGCTCTTCCGGTCATACTTAGCATCGCTACATTTGTGAGCCTGCTTTGGATCGCCGAACCCGATAAGACTACCTATCAGTGGTTTTTGGCACCCGTTATTTTAGGACTTTGGGTCTTAAGCACCCTGCTCTCCCAGGGGTTATATTGCCGAATCAACAAAAAATACCAGTGGCATGCCATCATTGCAAAAGACATGGTGATCACCACAATGGTTGTTCTAGCCATCATCTTTCTGCCAACAGCCGGCAGAATGAACGAGACAAACTGTAGTGGCATCGGCAGTGGAGTTTGCGCTGACAGTGAGTTTGGAATCACAGAAGATATCCTCCACAAGCACGGCGGGGCAGACAGACTTGAGTACGCGTCCGTGCTGGCTCTCTGCTTTGGCGCTCAGCTATGCTTCTATGCTGCCGTTGTACGAAAATACCGGGCAGGACTAATGGTCATGCAATGGCCTGAAGAGACGCGGAGATTGGAGCACACCCAGCTTGAAACGAGCACAGCCGCACGGGCTTCCTAGGGAATGGATACTGGACTGTGATTTTGGTAACATCGGCATTGGCGGAAGTTCATAACGACGAGCAAGCCGGTTGTCATATCGTGCGTCAATCAATAGACTTGTTATGCTCACGTCTATGTGCAATGTGACTTTATCATAAGCACTTCACGCAGGAATGTCTGATAAGTGGTTGTTGCAAACAGCTAACCGCTGATCTGGATTGTAGAGACGGTTTACATGAGAAATGCGCGCACACTGAAACGCGCCGAGGTCTCACTTGCTATCCACATGGAGATACATGAAGCCTTATCAACTTAGCGTATGTCAACGCAGTTTCCTATTCAGTCATGTTTTTCGACAGACCAGTCCGACCATTTGATGGGGGACACGCATCGATTCCACCAAAAGGAAAATTGTGTTCCCGGCCAAATTAGTGTATTCTTCCCCGTCTCTTTGTTGATATACCAGGTGCTGACTTGGCTAGTGTAGATCAGCTTGCCGATGTCCTTTTGTACTGTGGCATTATACCTAGCTTCAGCTTCTTGTGTAGGCATGAGAGAAACCCCGTCAGATCGCATAGTGCACTTGGCTCCCCACAAGCCGCCTAGTAAGCGCGTGATGTAGACAGCAGAACACTCAATCCCGTGTAAGGTGGAGTTGCCAGAAGGCAGGGTGTTAGGCCCGGCAAGCATAAAAAGATTTGGGAATCCATGCACGGACACACTAGATGCTAGGTTAAATTTTTGGAATCGCTGTTGAGGAGTTCACAAAACTCACCCTAAGTAAGCCTCCGGGCCACCTCTTTGTTGCCACGATTCGTGGAGATCGCGACCTTTCAGACCCCGGATTTCCATGGGGGCCAGCAAGTCCTGCGTCTTGAAACCATTTGCTACAATGACAAAGTCAATTTCGTGACGGTTACCGGCTTCGTCGATGATAGTCTTCAGGTCATCTCCTTCAACGGAAGCGATGCCATCGCAGCGAACAGCAGTGAAGTGGGGGTGGTTGGTGGCCTCCAGGTAACCGTGGTCCATCACCGGTCGCTTAGCGCCTAACTCATAGTGTGGGAGCATAATGTCATGATAGGCCGGCTTGGTAACAGAGGACATGTACGACGTGATGCTTTCGGCTGCTGATTTGCGTACCTTAGCCCCGGCAGCGGTATTGCGGAAAGCGACGAAGCCGCGGTCTAACTGAAAGGCGCACCAGAGACGGCGGATGTTCATGACGAACGGTATGTACCTGAGGCACCATCTTGTAAAGGCGGACACCGGATGGTTGTCCTTGGGAGCAACCCACTGCGCGCTCCTTAGCAGCTGGACCAGAGAACGGGGATGCTGATTTAGAATCCACGGAATAACCTGGTTCGCAGAGCACCCGTTCCCGATGACCATGATTCGCATGTTCTCAAAATCGACGTTGCGCCACTGGGAGGTGTGGAAGAAATGACCACCAAAACGTGCGAGCGGTGAGAGGCCGTCCAAGCCATTAGGAACACCGAGGACGCCCGTTGCGGTGATCACGTATCTCGCCTGGACCGCATATAACTTGCCGCCGGCAAGATCTCGGAAGCAGAGCGTCCAAAGCTGTTCTGCCTCGGACCAGGTCATGGAGAGACATTCCTGCTGCAGGTGAATATGAGAACCTAGTTGGAAATGACGAGCGCAATCCTGAATATAGTCCAGTATCTCGGGTTGCGAGGCGTACTTCTCGGACCAATTCGGGTTCTGGAAGAAGGAAAACGAATAAAACTGACATCCAGAGTTAACAATGGGTTGGCACATGCGTTCCTTCACCTCCGTAGCTTACCTCGGAAGCAACATCGCAGGTCAGGTTAGGATACCGATTCTGGGCCCATGTGCCTCCAACGCTGTCGCTCTTTTCGTATATGTGGAAATTCTCATGGTTCAACAGCCTCTTAAGCTGGACACCCATTGTAATTCCCGCCATTCCGCCGCCGATGATGGCAATCTTGTCGGACGGGCGCGCATCACTGCTGGATCGACTCATCTCGACAATGGACTTCGTTGTAGAGTCTGTGGTTAAGTTAGAAGGAAGCCAAGGAAATCATTCAGTCCCTGCGTTTGACTAATAATAAGTGTGCAGGTGCGGGCCGTCAAATGCTAGGGTTGCGGAGGGGAAGGTGATCGTCTCCACCACGGACCGCACTCCGCAAACATGGCTTTGGAACGCACCAGACCTATTCCGTGGTCGACGTTCAAGTACCGATCCTTCCCGCATACCCGCATGAGGTGAGTGGGACGGCGGGGCCATGTGATGCCTTCAACATGCATAGTGACAAACTGGCCAGGTTCTATTGGTTCTCGGGAGCCAGTATTGTCACCAGACCTTGGTGATTGGTCGGGGTTTGTGTAGCACCGTCTTGCCTTTGCCGCCTTGGCAAGCAGAGCGAAGATGCTATCGATAGAGAGAGTGTGTAAAAGGACGCTACTCCACAGCAAGCATGCATGGCCCCCCTTACCCCGTCTCAGACAGCCACTTTCTCTATCCCAGTGAACACAGACATAGGACGGGGATGGTTGAGCTCTGACTTATGAGTGGTAGACAGCCTCTGCAAGGTGACTTATCCTCCTTCTGCATTTGAGGTGCGGCTGACTGCATGTAACGAGAAGGGGGGAACGACAACTGGCGAGGAATTAAACAGAAGTGACAAAAAGTGTGGATGCATGCCTCTCGCCAGAGCAACAAGATATCGGGAAGTTATACCTGCTTGGGGTTGTTTTGCTGCCTCCTCCAGCTCGGTGAGACCGCTGTTTGGCTGTTTTTCTCAAGCCACCGTTCAGAGCTGATTGTTATATAAACATGCGCATTCCCTGGCTATGAGCTCGCATTCGCAGAATAGACTCCAGTCATAAGACCTCTTCCTAGATATACTTGTGCCGTTGTGTCTATTATCCAGATGGCTACCCTCGCGTCACAAACCCAAGTCGCGCCCGACGATGTAGAGGAAGCTTACAGCTACAGAGCGCAGAACTCGATCAACGATGCCCTTGGTCGAAAGATCGCGGCGGCGCTTGGCTATGACCCGTCAGACTTCAACAGCGCCGCCGGTGACGCCAACATCGGCGAGGGCTGTGGAAACCCTCTCCTGATCGCCAACTTGAAGAAGGTTAGCAACTTCACCACAGAAGCCAAGGCGTCACCTAAGTAAGTATGATAGGGCGATTATGTTGTCGATCTGGGGAGCGGGGGTGGGTTCGATTGCTTTCTCGCAAGCAAGCAGGTCGGAACTACTGGGAAGGTGGTTGGCCTCGACATGACCAAGGTATTGCACCATATCTGCGCTCTCTTGTCGCTTTGTCTGATGAAGCTCATAACTTGTCTCCTTGGCCAGAACATGATCGAACTCGCTCAGAAGAACTGCTTGAAGCTTGGCTTCTCCAACGTTGAGTTCATCCATAGCAACATCCTCAAGCTGCCACTAGCCGACAATTCGGTGGACTGCGTGATGAGCAATTGCGTCCTGAACTTGGTTCCAGACAACGAGAAGCTCGCCGTGATCCGCGAAATCCACCGCATTTTGAAGCCATGCGGTCGCCTCGCCGTCAGTGACTTCCTCGCTCTGGTGCCGTTGCCTCCTATGGTCAAGGACGACCCTGCCCTTCGTTCCGGCTGCGTGTCCGGTGCTCTCGAGGTTACCCAGATGAAGCAGATTCTATATGACATCGGTTTCAATGGTAGGGGCACTTCCACACTTTGTCGCGTACCAAGCAGGTTATGGCTGACAGCACCAGACGTTCTAATGGTAGACACGAAGAAGGACCTAAGTCTCTACAAAGATGGCGAGCAGGCCAAGTCAGTAACACCGTGCTGTGCAGGTGGTGCAAGCTGCGGGGCGGTTCTGACGTCTTCCGGAAGAAAAGAACTCGATTACGACTTGAACGAATACATCTGTAAGTTGTGCGATTCGTCCTTGGGTGTCGGGCATTACGACAAAATCTGACATCGAGACAAAAGCTGCATACCAGATCTATGGCCACAAGTGGTGCGGAGATAGTGAGCAGGCCCAACCCCAAGTATGTTCCGTGCTCGACCAGGATATGCCGCTCCCGCAACGCAACGGTGGCGCATGCTGCGCGGGTAACGGTAGCTGCTGCTAGGCTGGGGTAACCGGCATGGGGGGGTTGGGCAATGCACGATAGCCCTGCGGCGGTCCAGACTGGTTCAGCATGCCTACTTTCTTGCTGACCTAGCTGTGTGAGTCAAAGTCATAATTTAACACGCATGTACGACGATGCCATGTGTATAGACCAAAACGTAAACGTGAAGACGCCACAAAGTGGAGCCAGAAGAATGGGCCGTGGAGGCGGCGCATGGCTGGAAGCTGGAAGAGTGACGTAGCAAATATGGCCCAAAGCCAATTTTCGCCGCCCCTTGGTAAAACGCCCGCCATGCTGACCATTTCTCGGCCTGTACTGGGTAGTTCGCAGAGTAAACAGCATCCACAATGCATCAACCAACAAAGATGACTCCCGTGAGAATGACGGGTGAGAAGGCACACGCATCAGCTGCCGAACAGGCAAAAACTCCTGGCGAAGCAGATGCTCTTGAGGTTGGTCTTCTCTTTCGCACCGGAGAGATTTCGTCGGCTGACGGTCCGCGCAGAGGGCCCGGCTGCGTCGCAACCAGCGCAACTCACGAGCCAGGAAGCAGGCCTACATGCGCAGTCTGGAGAATCGCTGGAGCGAATGCATGAGGCTAGGTGCCCAGGCAACGGTGGAGATGCAGAAGGAGGCCCGGAAAGTTCAAGAGGAGAACCAGCTGTTGCGCGCTGTGCTGCACCGCCAGGGGCTGGATCCTACCGCCATACAGAGCAGTCTAGATGCAGTGAGGCTATCTCTGACAGATGAGAAGTCGGACTTTCGCACACAGGTAAGTGCAACGGCTCCCACCTATGCCTAGTTGGCAGAAACTGAAGCAGTCAGGCCCCGTCTGGGCAAGCGTCCAACAGCGTTCCCTCTTGGCCGTGGCCGAGCCCAATGGTCGATACCTCGGCTACGGACTTCGACCTTAACCAGTCTCTAGATCTGCACAGCTGGCTGAACGACCTATGCGACATCAAGGATGCCTTCGGGGCAGAGTCCCAAGTAAGCGCAGCAGGCAGGAGTTAATTGCACGGAGCCATGTCAACATCATTTTGTAGTAAATTGATATACAAACGGCACTAATACTACTTAGATACCTGGTCACCT
>KL659507.1:12418-26129 GCA_000732775.1 Stachybotrys chlorohalonatus IBT 40285 | reverse complement strand
GTACGGTACGCCGATGTAGCCTTACGCAACTCAAAGGGATAGTCGTTAAGTGCTGATCACAGAAAAATCAACATCACCTACGGACCAATTGTCTTGATGAAGCCAAAGGCACATCCAGAACGGACTTGCTCTATTACAATGAATATCGTTTCTTTGTAAAAGAAAGGAAATAGCCAACACCAATACTACGTAACCATAGCATCATCCAATCTTTGGGCTGATTGCTGAAAACCATGGTACAGGGTAGATAGGCCACTAGCCAGCGTATGAAAAGCCACAACACCCGATGCCTCTGAAATTCTATAGGATGCCAGAAGGTGATTGCTGACAGGTCAAATCAAAGCTGCATAGTTGCGAATCATGTCTTCATCATTGATAGGTAGAACCTTTTGAACTGAGGGCAGTCATGTGTAGCTCACGCTTTGACACCCACGGCTCAGCCGCGTGGATATCCCAAAGTCGGCAACACAAACACATGAGCCATATCTTTACCATGTCGTGACTCCACTTATTGTTTACTCGCTCTGCAACGGTTAGCCGTTGCCGTGCCAGGGGGAGACTGTGTTCAGTCAGAATGCGGAAGGAAGTGAAGGAGGGAAAAAAAGAAAGGGGTTGAGTTTCCGCGTAACTGGACACCAGTTCACGCGCCGTCCCAGTGTTCTGGCCAATCGTAGGCTTTGCTCGAACCCCGGGAATCTCGTTTGGAGTTAGCGCAGCGGCAGATATTCATTGTCGACGTCGAGTATAGCCTATTGGGGCGTGGACCCTGGCCCTGGTGGTGGACTCGGCCGTTCATTGGTGTCAAAGCGTCGATAGGAGCGGCTACTTTGGGCCAACCACGACACAGAGTCAGTAAACAAGGAACTTCAAGATCAGCAGCAAGAACGAGAGCGCTTGGGGCATGATTGGCAGATCACGTCCGTACAGCCAGCATGCCTCACCAGAAGTTGCCGTCATTGTCCAAGGCCAAGCAGCAGCCGTTTACTGGAAGATCGGCTGCCGTGCTGCTTTTGGCTAGCAGGCAATAGCGGCAGATACCCTAGCTCAGGGTTGTGGCCCAGTCACCGCACCGAATGGGGCGTTCGCCCACAAGAGGCATGCGAAATTGTTTCAGGAGACGCCATATCGGGTTTAGCGACATGGGACCGTGGCGGTGACCGCCGCACGGGGTCTCGAACCGAACCACATGGGATGGCAGGCCGGCTGGTCGTTCGACAGCTTAAAGATGTCCACGACCGCCCTCGGCGTAGGCGCCGGAGAGCTTCTTGCTGCTTCACAACCCTCTCGGTTATTCTTTCTTTTCGATCCCCAAGTGAACACCTGGCATGGGATCTGCCGCCTTTCTTTTGGTTTAACAGTCCTTTTGCAGTCATTCTTTACCGTATCGCTCGCCCTGAACCACACTCGCTCTTCGCCAATCGTTACCTCACAACCAACTACAACTACTACAAGTTTTGTATCCTTACGTTCTCTTCATAAATATTGTAAAAAAAACGACGGACTAGACCGGGTCTCAAGTCAACATGCATTCAAATCTTCTTTTCGCGGGGTTTATCCCTCTTGTCGCCGCCAAGGCCTGTTCATCAGTCATCGCAAAAACCCATTTTGTTACCTCTGTCGTCACCACCATCGAATACAGCACCATCCCTTCAGGCCCTAGCTGCACCGCCAGCAATGCCATCCCTTCCGAGTCTTCCTTTTCCCGCTTGTCTATTCCACCCAGTGACACCACCTTGGAATGGACGCCTCCCCCGCCTCCCACGGGCACCGATTTCGTGTGGCTTCCAAGCCCAGAGCCAACAGTCTCTGATGCTGAGGCCGCGGCCTCTTCGAGTGTTTACGAACACTCTCCTTCCCCATCCGGTGACGAGGACTTTGTAAGCACTAGCCCTGCCGCAACTGCAGAGACGTCACGAACGGAGCAGAAATCGTCTGCCACGAATGTTTCAGAGCATTCCAACTCAATTCCTACCGCTCACCCTTCTGCTGTCTCATCTGGCTCCTCTGCCTCTGCTACTGCTCCTGTTACTAGCGAGAGCAGTGTCACGGCGAGTGATGAAGAGCCTTGCACGACGACGGCATTGGAATCATCTCCCACTTCCGGGGATTTCGCTTCCACAACTTCAACAATTGAACAATCCGAGACCACTTCCGCTTCTTCTCAGCTCGTCCCTACATCTACTGCGGTTTCTGAAAGCACCCCCAAGCCTACATTCACAACCGAGGAGACTTCTGAATCTACCGCGACCTCAATCGGTATGAGCTCCAAGACTACAACTTCTGCTGTAGAGACTTCTCAAACCTCTGCCTCGTCTACCGGTGTGAGCACCCAGGCCATCACCTCTGCTACGGAAACTTGCGAAACCACCACAACCTCCCCTGAAGAGACCCCGGAATCCACCATTACCTCGACCCATGTGAGCTTTGAGGCTACTACTCCGGCCCCGGGAACTCACGAGACAACTGCCACCTCCCCCGAGGTGAGCTCCGAGGCTACCTCGACTTGCACAACTACCATCACAACTGCTACATCTGCCGAGGAAAGCGTCGAGGTGGAGACTTCTTCTGCCGAAGAGACTTTCGGACCTAGCACCAGTTGCACAACCACCACTACAACTGCTACATCCGCCGAGACGAGTCCCGAGGCTTCTACCACTTGCACAACTACATCTGCCGAGACCAGTTCCGAGACTTCCACTTCAACTTGCACAACCACGACAGCTGCTGCATCTGCAGAGACCAGCTCCGAAGCTTCCACAACGACTTGCACAACTACATCTGCCGAGACCAGTCCAGAGGCTTCCACCACTTGCACAACTACATCTGCCGAGACCAGTTCCGAGACTTCCACTTCAACTTGCACAACCACTACGACAGCTGCTACATCTGCCGAGACGAGCTCCGAAGCCTCTACCTCGCCCGAGGTGTCTTCAACCACTTCTACAGCCGAGACATCCGTGCCCCTAGTCACCACCACCATAATTCCCACGACTCTCTCGTCCAAGATCACTACTACGACTAGTATCTCTACCGAGGCTCCCTCCGCATCAGAGCCATCAACCACCTCCGCGGCTGCAACCTCTACCACCGAGGCTCCCGAGCAGACGAAGCTCCCTCGTGCCTACCCCGCCGATATTGTGGATGAGCTTCAGGATGAGAGCATGGAGAATTTGGAGAGGTGGCTCAGTGAGAATAACAGCAACGGCTGCACTCTCGCCACAGCCTCTGTTCGACGCGAATGGTATGTAATCCTGGAATACTTTGTGATTGACGGCGAAGCTGACTTGCGGTAGGGGTGATTTGTCTCTTGAACAACGTGAAGACTACGTCGGTGCTGTTTTGTGCCTGCAGTCCGCGCCGTCCCTCTACGCTGGGCAGGTTCCGGGCGCCAAGAGCAGATTCGATGATTTCGTTGCCACTCACCAGGCCCAGACCAACCACATCCATGGCACTGTAAGTGGCGGTGCTGAAAATGAGATTCAGGCGTTGACTGATGACTAACGCCCATGATGCAGGCTAACTTCCTCACCTGGCATCGCTACTTCATTCATGAATTTGAGCAGGCTCTGAAGAACGAGTGCGGCTACCAGGGCGTCATGCCTTACTGGAACTGGGACCGCTACGCCGACGATCCTGAGAACTCGCCACTGTTCAACGGCGACTCGGGCAGCTTCAGTGGCAACTCTGGCCCTAGCGGCTGCGTGGAAACTGGTCCCTTCAAGGAGTAAGTTCATAACCAAGATACCCTCTGCTGGTTTAGACCTAACATGTCGGTTTAGCTACACTGTGAACCTCGGCCCCGGATCTTCGACTAGGTACAATCCTCGCTGTCTTCAACGCGACATCAGCAAGAATGCTGCGCGCTACACCAAGGTTGACATCACCTACCCTTTGATCACCCAGAGCGACACTGTCGGCTTGTTCCAGGACAGGCTGCAGGGGAGCAATAATGTCCACGCCAGCGGGCACTTCACAATCGGTGGCAACCCGGGTGGCGACATCTTCACTTCTCCCGGCGACCCCTACTTCCACCTGCACCACGCCGGCGTCGACCGTCTGTACTGGATCTGGCAACTCCAGGACCTCAATTCGCGCCTGTCCCAGGTAGCTGGCCGAAACGGCCAGACGGGCCGTGCTGGTTCGCTAACCGAGACTATGAACCTGGGTCTCAACGCTGGTGATGTCGAGCTCGGTAGCCTGCTCAACACCATGGGTGGCTTGAATGGAGAGCTCTGCTACATATACTACTAAAGTACTGGATTCTCTTGTTGGATATGAAGAGATGACTTAATTTAATGCCATAATTGATAATACATACCAACTTACATTTCTGAACTATAATATCTCAGTCTGACCTTGTCTGGCTTTTCACATACACTCTGCATGTGCAATGTGCTACGTCACGACTTCTACATGATTTTTGGGCCACTTAAAACGTGTCTGGTGAGCAAAAAACCCCTTGCTGGTGTAAGTCTCGTGACTATTGGTTGCGTAATGGCCTTGCCTAGCCAGAGTTGGATTTACGACTTGCGGCCCTTTGTTGCACTAGAGTCGCTTCCGAACCGTCAAACTTGTTTCATTCTCATCCCCACACGCAAGGACAGCAAGAATTACAACTAGACATGCCCAATGATCGAAGTAGGCCCTATGCAGCGGCGATGCGACACATCAACCACGGCAACGACCGGTTAGCTAACTATCCGAATTCCCTAAGGATTCGCACCGTCCCGATATTAACCTTTCCTTCAACACATGATAACTATAGATCAAACCAACTCTGATCCTCGATAGTCAGTATGCATAATATTTGGCTTAACCAGTATGAACTATTTACATTACCCATCCCTCACTTCTTCCATCCATAGCACGACCCTATCTGTCGAGCCCGCCGCATTGTTCAAGATCTTGCCGTAGCCATCATCTCTTTAATCTTTTACAGGCCGATGAAGCACAATCGGTTCGATCTGGCATTGCCGTGCAACCTCTAAGCTCTCCTTCATCAGCCACCAGCGCAAGTTCTGCGCCCTCAATGTATCAAAGGGCATCGGCCCAGCTGATTGTATAAAAGGTAGTACAATAGATACTAAGGATATCTCAAATTCGAAAGAGTCCTGCAGGGGAGTTGTGGTTGTGTGCTGAAGACGAGCTAAAGCGCGATTGATGGTCTGTTCAACACAATGTAATTGATTGAGCACCACGATAAACCCAAGCTCGTCCGTGAACTTGAAAGGCATCGGCTCAAGATCACGCCTGCTGTCCTCCTTACATTGTCATACAATTTCCATCAGCTCGGCAGCATATTCCTTCGCTTCGCTATGAAGTCCTGAACCTCGGCCAAGCTGGAAGTGGCTACCGCTAACGAAACATCTGCACTGTACGCAATAATTATGAACAAGTTCAGTGGTTGACATCAGAATATTGCCTTTGTGTCACCGCCCTCCAATTACATGGAAGATTTTGATTTCTAAAGACGTGCAGCGATTCAGGTAGCATCCCAGCAGTAGCAAAGGTGAACCCCGATCTTACATCAGGAATTCACTATCGACCTTGTCATAGCCACGAGTTTCAATTAGTGCCAACCCTTGTGCTTGGATATTGATATATCTGACTGGAATCGTAAACCTTCGCCAGGAAACTATGTCATATGGAACATATCAATTGCGACATATCCGTTGCCGGGTGTCAAAACACCAATCGCAATCACATTATTCAACCACCAATACCTGTCACTACCAGTCTCGAATATGCCGCGCAGATAGATTCTCCCGTTGGACTGACCGGGTCCCGAAGTCTGAATGAAAATATTGGCGCCATCGTTCGTCTGGAGCTGATAACGGGTGTCTGCGTTGAAAGTACCTCGACCATCCGTCCAGCTCCAGTCCGCACCAATGTTCAAGACACGGCCTGAGGGGATGGTTATCAGCCATGTTCAACTATTTATGTACGATAAAACCCGGCTAAGTAAATGCAGGCTGTGGACTGCCACTGACGGCAAGAAGCCCTTCGCTGCAAGACTCCAGCTGGTTGACATACCTGTCAGGCGTGGTCCGGTGAAAGTGCCGCCAGTTATGGGTATTACAGTACGCGATCCCCGAGGGCCTGTACCGACGTTGACGGAAGCACCCAGTGTACAGTTGAGACTGTACAAGAATGTTAGGCCAGGCGCAGGAGGTGTAGCCTGGGCATGGCACCCGATCATGAGGAGTATCGCAGCCGCCACTAGAGACGTGAAGAAGGGAGGAAGCATATTGAAGTTTGAGCTCCTCCAAAAAAAAAAAAAATATGGACCGAAGATAAGTGGACTTTGAACAAACAGTATTGAGAAGCCAGAGGACTCTGCTTTTGGAAGCTGATTTCGCAGAATCGAGGGCGTAGAACCGGTGGCAGACGGTTTGTTCACGTATGCTTATCTCAACCCCACCATGACGCGATGTTGGCTCCTTTAAATAGTTCAATCGCTCTGCTAGAGGGCTTTTGCGATCCATTTTCCTCGATTGCCGTGTTTACATACCGTCTGTTATCCAAATCAGGCAAAAAAGATGCTGCAAACAATGCGGGGATGGAAACTAAAATCCTGGGGTATACGAGCATATTATCGAATGTTGATTGGTTTGATATAGTGTTTATGGGGCACAGGGTTAGGTTCCGAAAGTGATTGCCAATTCGAGCTCGCTTCTCACGGCTTATTGGTAATAAATGAAGCATCCGGGAAAAAGCAAAGTCCGTCCGGCAAAATTGATCGAAGGATATCAATATCGGCAGTTGTGTACTCTTGGACTTCCACAAGAAAGCATATACAATGAGGTAACATGTTATTTACCAGTTTACGATGAATTGGAGGATAGCTGGTCGAGTCTTTGAGTTGTACATTGTCATAACCCACGCATTAACGTGAGCCCATGGGAAGGTATGGCGAGTGTTGCAAATTTGTAAAAAAACAGAATAGTTGCAACGAAAGGCGCTGGCCCGGCTGGGCGAACATATTCACTTGCTCTGTAAAAGAGGGTTTTATCGTTCGGGAAGTTGTTCTAGTTTTGGCTTGATTGGCCATTGACTCTAGGGCAGCTGGTTTTTTCTTTTTGTCTAGATTTGAGACTTGTATAGATTAGAAATATATCGTAATTAACTTAAGACTTAACTTGGTAATAGCAGTATCCTGCAAGGTTAGGCTGCACACTTCTGAACTGTACTATCTTGAACAGACAAGCAACTTGCGTTGCCATTTTTATGAAAGAGTCATTGCCAAGGGGGCTTACTAGTGCCGGGTAGGAGTCGGGAAGTCGATTTGGACCCAGAGTTGCCAATTTGAATGACTTGTAGCCTTTTATATTGCGATTCGGTGCATCTACAATATTATCCTAGCGGCTGGGTTTATGTAACCTCATGTTCCCCCGTGCCCAAGGTCATATTCGCGGCAGTACTCGCTCCCGTGAATGTATGTGTAATCAAATGCTTTTACTCCATGGTTTTCTTCTGCTAAATCTTCTGTCTACTCTTTTGTTAGGGTGCTGGTAAGTGTTTAACGAAAGTGGTGAGCAAAGTCAATGCCAGCTAGGACATTGACAGGTATGATCAACCAGAGCTGATAGCGGAGCCCCAATTGATGGTGCGCCAATCTTGCTGGATACTTGGACATATACTTGGACATCCTGTGCCTACATGTTTCATGTGAATTGAACATTGTCAAGAATGAGCAGGGAACGTATGAGTAAAGTCTCGAGTGCTGGCATTATTATATACATCTTTCATTTTGCCTATAAATTCAAGCACATCGTTGAAATAAAAGGTGTTGTTGAACGGTCCTTATCAAGGCAGCACGAAATTTAAATGTCTCAACCCCCAACCCCCGGAAGAAGTTTCCGAAGCCTTCCATTCTAGTTACGGAGTGATCGGCGGGCCTTGCGGGCCTTGCGGGCACGGCGGCGACGGCTGCAGGTACCAGGAGGAGTGACGGGCTCCTCGGTAGGTACAGGGACGGGTGCGGTCGTGACAGCTGCAGCGCTGGTGGTGACAGCGGCAACAGAGGTGGTGGCAGGAGCAGCAGTCGAGGTAACTAGTGTGGTAGGAACCTCGATGGGGGTAGCGGTGCTGGTGGCAACAGGCGGAGCGGGTGCCGGGGCAGGGGCAGCAGAGCCGGAGCTGTAGACGGCCGGGCCAGGGATGATGTAGTTGGTGATGGCCTGGTAGACTGAAGCAAAGACATATTAGTAAGAGGCTTGGTGCTGATGAGATGTGTTGGGGTACTCACTGTTGATGAGCAGACCAGGGTCAGTGGCATCGTAGGCGCCCGGGAAGGTGACGCCGGCGGGGGTGGCGGTGCCAGAGCCCTCGATGCGGAGCTGGTAGCAAGACATGTAGTACTGAGCACCGTTGGGGGAACCAGCGGCGTGGAGAGCGACGGTCTCGGCACGGAGAAGGTAGTCGCCGGGGGCGATGTCACTCGGAATGGTGAAGCTCTGCAGACCGCAGCCCTCGTTGATGAGATCGTTGGCCCAGGTCTGGTTGGCCTCGAAGTAGCCAGCCTCGTAAATCTTGAAGAACTCGCCGGAGCCGTCGGCGGTGGCGGCGTCATCGACGGCGCCAAGGTAGATCATGACGGGGCCGTGGTGGGCGCCGCCGATGGCCTCCTTGGAGCAGTCGCGGTCGTTGTGCTGGTGCATCTCGACGGTGACGGTGTCGCCAGCCTGGACGCCGCAGGTGGTGGTGGCGGCGCCCGGGTTGGCGTTGCAACGCATGTTGTTGGACGTGGGGTCCTCGACGGGCGAGTTGGACGCGGGCATGCGGACGCAGGTGCTGGACTGGTCCACGCCGTTCACCCACAGCTGCTGGAAGATGGCGTGACCGGCAACCATGTTAGCCATGGAGGCGGCGAGAGTGAGGGCGGCGACGGTCTTCATCGTGAATAAGTTGGGCTTGGAATGAGAGTGGTTGAATGAATGGAAATGTATACACGAAGTGTGAAACGAATGAATGACGCCGGCGTCGAGCTGTGCAAAAGAATGAAGGCAATGAGTGAACGGGTTGGTGAAGGAATTCCTTTCTCTCGAGGCCTTCTCAACCCGATATAAGTAGCACTCACCTTGGCTCGCTCCCTCCTTGGCTCGCTTGGCCGCCTTGGTTTCTTCGAAGCGATCCACCACTGTTGTCGTGTCTAGATTGCGAGACGGGGCGTAGAAGCGGTTATTCCCAGAGCTGGCCAACCGCAGCCCCTGTATATGTGCGGCTCCCTCACCCCCTCCACCCAAAGCAACGACCTGAAACAAAAGCGACATGCATTATGATTGCAGTGCCCCCTAAATGCCTCCGCTTCTGAGATGAGAGAGGAGGCTTAAATTACTTCTCGTCTGAAACTTGGCCTGCTGGTCGTGCCGATCGTCAGCCCCAGGCTCGGATGATTCCGATTGATGCAATTCGCATAATCACGTTTCTGCACCTCAAATGAATTTAATAACCGTCGGATCATGCATCACCTTTAAGGTGCTGCTTAATGCTTTCTCTTGTGTCGTCATTGACTCTCGTCCATTCTGATTACTCAATACTGCACCCCGAAAGCCAACCTTTGTAAATCTCTTCCCAAGCTCGTGTCGCCCTTGCTAAAATCCTGTGGAGGCCTAGAGTTCTCGAAACACGCCCAGGATGTTAGGCCAGCTGCAAGGGTACGCAGCGGCTAAAACCCGCTCTTCTGCTACCGCTCCGCTGCTACCGCTCCGTCAAGAGCTTCAAGAAAGTATACCCGAGCACCATCGACAGTGATCATATACTGGGCAAAATATGGAAGTTCTCTGACTAACCCTTGAGGATATCTGCGAGGATTATGCTCCTCCAAGGTCTGTTACCGACGATACGACCAATGTTAAAAATCGGGACCACCTTGAAATCTTTCCTAGACATGCCCAATTTAATTTAATTTAAACCACACGCGGATGTATTCTTGTGCTCATTACCTAGCCCCCCACACGGCACGCTCCGATTGCACCTTTCTGCTTGAGTATAACAATTGGTGAGGGACTGCCTTCACCGGTCGTATACATGGCACCTCCGCGTTTCCCAGGTCCGGATAAGCCCTAACCGTCCGGTTTCAGGACGACACATGTGAATTTTGTTTTGCCGAAAGTACCCTAGAACCAGTCGGATTTGTTCCATGGCGCTATCATTAGCTACATAAGCATGCTGAGCATACGGCCAAACAGCACCGTAGGCTGTAAAAGCAATGGTCAACATATCTAGCGGGTATTAAAACCTCGATTAATTGAGTAACAATGTGTTCCTCTCATCTCCCAAACTGGATTCTTGACCACCGCATTCTGCCGAAATGATCCGTGACACACAGGATACACAGGATAACTCAACACAATACAGCTCGAAAAGGCCATTGGAAACAGAGCAGCCCTTTCCACTTGTCTGGTTCATCCTTAAATCGTCTACCCACATATCTCGCCACTTTTGCAGGCCACTATTAGCAATAACGCATTGTTGTCACTATTTCTCGTTCGCATTCACAGTATCAGGCTAGGCAACAAACATCTCTCAGCAAGATCTGTTACCCTACCGAGATTGCAGAGATCCTAGTCATGTTCTCCTTGTACAAAATTTTTTTTTTTAAATAAAGAAAAAAAATGAAACGAAAACCCCGAAATCATCAAGAACAAAGAGTAAGACCATATCCGAGTCGATGCGCTTAGCAGAAACACATAGAGTGTTGCGTGGATTGACAGGGTAATTTACTGTAAATAAGACGGTTCGGGTATCACTGAGAGTTAGCTTTCATAATTGTGCTTGCCAATGAGAATGCGATCCAAACAATAGTAAGAAAGCCTAGCATAGGAGGACAAAATCTAAATCAGGTTAGCCATGTTGAGCAGGTTTATGATGGGATACATACTCTTCCGAAGTAAGACCTATGAACCCAACCCAAAACAACCACTGCGCAGTCCAAAGCAGCAGCATGCTTGTCATTGCGATGGTATAAAACTCTGCAAACTCTTTCTGGGGGACGTCCCTACGGCTGGCCTCAACGGATAGAGTGCCGTATGTTGTGTAGCTTTTTCTTTCATCACGCGCTAATAGTGTGTCGCTGGGCGGCTGATTCATCCGATACGCAGCGCCCTTGACGCGGTATAGCGTGACAACAACAATGATAAACCATAAGAGTGCTCCTGTATATAGAATCGAGGCCCATCCGCGTCGCTCCGCGTATTGTAGACCGCCAAAGTAGAAATTGTGCTCCAAACCGTATTCGACGGTCAGAAACATGGGATAAAAGGACAATACTTGAAGGGTGACTTCGGCAAACACAACAGCCGCGGTATTTGCAGCAATTCTTGCATCAGATAAATCAGAACTCATCAAGAGAAGCATGAACCAGCTAGGACGAGGTATCGAGCACCAGAGGAGCACCAATTGAAGTATTGGGACGTCCTCGTAACCGAGGGTTTGCCGGATAAGAAAACCGTTCATGCAATTTGCCACAAAATGAAGAGCGGCAGCTGTAATCCCATGGATAATCCTCGCCTTTGGGGGATCACTCGCGGTTTGCTTGGAGGACCCTTTTCCCCTGCCGAGGAAGGCGGCAAGAAAACTAGTTGCATTAATCAAGACCAGGCTGAACAACTTCCATTTGTTTGAGACGCATTTGACCGGCAGGGGCTGCAGGGGGTTGTTGGGATCGATGGTTGGTTTCATGGTCCAGTGCCACGGAATCATATCATTGGGAGTTGGGCTGGCCAGTTGGCGCCAATTCTCTGGGAGACCGTGCCAGTCCTGCACACTGCTGCAAATCTCATGGAGCCAATTGACATAGTCGATCCGCGACTCGAAAACATGGCAAGAACCACCACAGGATTCGTAGCTAATGCTACGGCAGAAGCAGGTCCTGTCTATGGTGCGCCTGACTTGGCAAAGGCCATCAGGACCAAGCTCACAAGCGCTGGTTGCGCATTGCTCCGTCAGCTCGGTTACCTCGCTCGGCATATCCATGACACATGCTGGCCAGTGCCAGTCTTCGACCGGGATATATCTGAATCCTATGACTCGGACCATGTCTGTCCAATTATCGGGCAGCGATGTTGGTCCACACATGGCATATAGCCATAACCTTTCCTTGATCAAATCTATCTGCTCAGGTCCTGAACAGGGTTCCTCTTCCAGGTCAAGACGGAAGGTCTTGCAGAAGCATTCTTTATCGAAATAATTGCCAAGTCCGATGTTTCTTCCTGTCAAATTGTAGCCGGCAGTGTCAAAGCCAAGAGAGATCATGGACCGTAGCCTCCAGCTGTATTCCCATGGGCGGGCTTCGTTGCCCATGCGTTGCGTGATGCTTGTGAAACTGCAGGAGGCCATCACATGTTGAAACGGCTCCATCGACGGAGCAGAAAGCGAGCTTGTGAGGCATTCAGGCGCATTTACAGACACGCTCATGGATGCATATCCTCCGGATATGGAAGCTGGGGATAGACTTTGGACCTCATTTGCGTCACCCACGTCAATAAGCCACGTCCGACCGGTAACCGAACGGATCCACTGATAGAGCTGTGCTTTGGCGAGTATTGACCTGCTGCAGTATGGGAGATATTCTTGGATAATGTCGGGGCCAAATTCACTGCTGAGACAGCTGAGCTGGGTGAGCCATTGGTGGTGAGTGCAGATGGAAAGAAAGTTCGAGGTGCATCGTTTATCAGTGCACTTGGTCATGGCCTTCAGCCAAGTCGAAACATCCTGCTGAGCGACGCATTGCGGCAAAGGTGCCAAGTCTTGAGGATTGACCCAGCCGTCGTAGTTCTTGAAGATCGTAACACCGTCCGAATCGAGTGGTTTGTTCGTGAGAGGAAGTGCTTCTGCAATCAGTTTATTAGCATCGTACTGAGGAATGGCTCGGCGCGAGTACCTAGAGCAGCTACTCTAATAAAGCCGGCCGTCCAAAGTATAAGACATGTGATTGCGGTTTTCATTGCGTCAGTTGTCAGCAAACTGCAAGACTTGGAATGGTAGACTAGTCAATCGTAGCCCCGTTATTTGACGGGGATCTTGCGGATGCTTCTTCATGGTTATTGTCAAGTGCGGGGAAGATGTGTTGTCAACGGTAGAGTGTCTGCTTGAGGATCATTGTTTATCCGTGGGTTCCTTGCACGTGTACACAATTGGTTACTAATTCTGCTTCCCACCGAGCGCTACAAAACATCAGAGGCAGGTGTTGCAAAAGAACTTCATCACCAGCGAGAACGAAATTTTTGAAAACAGCAACAAAAAAGCCACGTCTGCCTGCAGTCGTAAAGACTTTTGCGGAACACAGTGCTTTCCCCAGTATTGTCGCATCCCAGGAGCTCCTTTGCGGCTGCAGGCAGGATAAGACCTATCAATTTAAGAGCAAGCCACATACACAAAGCATCAATCGGCAGCTGTCGCCTGATCGAACCCTCGACTGACATCCAATGAGCGACGACGGAACCCGAAAATCTGCATAACAACCGCCCCAAATACACAGTCATAGACGAGCATTTGCTCTTCGCCTTGACAGAGATCGGAACGTCCCATAACGACGGGCTGTCGAACAGAACCATATCATCTCTCTCGCCGACAAAGCACCAGCCACCTGGCATGCTACGATCGATGCTACAAATACATAGCCACAGACAGTTTGGTCCCCTGTTGCCCCCTTTGTGAAGAAGGATTGGTGCCCCTTCAATATATTCGTCAATGGCATGCGAGCGTCGAT
>KL659501.1:218-24605 GCA_000732775.1 Stachybotrys chlorohalonatus IBT 40285 | reverse complement strand
GTTCGCAGACTTTTGGACACTAATTTTATCATTATTGCCCGTCTTTGCCAGCCATTCGGGGGAGGAAATAAGCTTATTGCCTGTTTGTGCATAACGATGTTGGAAAACAGACGACTCCAACTTTAGCCTCCGCCCGGGATTATCATGCGACCGGCTAATTCCCGCAGGATCCCTCGAATTGCGCAGCTCGCCCTTGTCTTCACCGTATTCTTGGTCGATCGGTGGATACACATGATAAGGTCAAGTTGCCAAGCTCGCCGTTCTAGCATAGCATCATACTTGCTTGCATGATCGATGAGGACGGTGCTTATCGCGAGACGCTGGTTTATTTTAAACTCTCAAGACAAGCAATACACGCATGGGGTCCTAGTCTTTCGGGATCTTGAGCCTGGTTCCGATGCTTCGGAACAGCATTCTCTTCGCAGATCGACAGATTTCGTCCCTGTATCGCGTTGCTGCCAAGTGCAACTATTGCCTGGCTGTCCACATTCTTGCAGGTCTCCCCAGCATCTCGATCAACTCAAAAGATAAGGCTACAATTTCCCCGTGGGAGTACCGACCCTTTGTCGGAACTCAAGGATTGTTTGTACGTCATACTCCAGTAGCCATGCCTGACTGGTATACATCTAGGGTTAGAGGAGGAACGCTGATTTAGCGAATTCAATGAGGTTATGTTGAATCTCTCCGCTAGACTACTGGCTTCTGGATGTCTTGTTCTTGGCTAGATAAGGATTCGGGTTGTACGTTCCTTTACCAGCATTGACCTATAGCAAGATTCCGTTACAACATCATCTAACGTTCGGCAGGCCTAAGAGTGCGTCTTATCACACAATCAATGAGGCTTTTATCCGCAGTAGAAACAATTTACTGAGCAGGTTTGTTGCAATGCGGCAAATGAAACTGCCCTCGACATGGAGCCCAAAGAATGGCGGAGCCGATACCGGCACTTTTGCCATTTCATAAATACTTTATGGCTTCGTGTTAAATTCATGTTGGTTTCTTCAAGTAAACAGTTCGTTCTGGCACGCAATACACAATGAAGGTTGCTACTCTTCTCTTCTTGCCAGCCCTTGTGGCTGCAGTGACCTACCCTCCTCTGCCTCTTGACGCCGAGACAGCTTACAACTCGACTCTCCGCAATGTCACCATATTCGGCACCGGTGGTACGATTGCCAGTGTAGGATCATCAAGCACGGAGACTGTCGGTGGTCTTGGAGGCGGCTACGAAGTCGGCCTTGGGGTTGGCCAGATTCTCGAGGCTGTCCCCGAGTTGGCCGAACGTGCCAATATCAAGGCCTACCAGGTCACCAATGAGCCCAGCGGATCAATCAACCAGACTCATCTTCTGGAGCTCAGTTATCGTGTATCAGCGGAACTTGCTCGAGATGAGATTTCGGGCGTTGTGATCACGCATGGTACCGACACGTTGGAGGAAACCTGCTTTTTCCTCGAGATGACGGTCAGAACAGAGAAACCAATCATCTGCACAGCCGCTATGCGGCCGGCAACGGCTATTAGTGCTGATGGTCCCATGAATATTCTTGAATCTGTCGTCCTGGCCACAGCACCCAACGCCCGTGGTCGTGGTGCAATGATTGTCCTAAGCGAGTGAGTTATGTCTACATGACATTCGTATTTTCAGCATCTAACCATTCTTTGCAGTCGTATTGGAAGTGCTTTCTACGTCACCAAGACGCATGCGAACGCAATAGAGACTTTCCACAATTTTGATGCCGGTGTCCTGGGTTACTTTATGAACTTGGTTCCATACTTCTTCTATCACCCAGTTCCTCCGGTCGGGAAGAGGTTCTTCAATGTCTCTGACGTTGAGACCCTTCCTCGCGTAGACATCCTTTACTCGCATCAAGAGCAGAGCCCCGATCTTTTCCAGTTTTCTTCCGACAACGGGGCCGCTGGTATTGTCTACGCTGGAAACGGTGCTGGAGGCATTAGCAGGGATGCCCGCGAGGTCGCCGAGCATGTGCACAACACGACGGGCAAGCCAATCGTTGCCAGTCGAAAGGTCAACACTGGATTCGCTACGACCAGAACATTCGTCATTGGGAGCGGCTTCTTGAACCCTGTTCGCGCAAGGATCTTCCTCCAATTGGGACTCTTGCAAGGAATGGACAACTCAGGCATTGTGGCCTTGTTTGCAACGCTGTACCCTGATGCATGACCAGCTGAGTAAAAGAGGCCATTATTAGACCAATAATACGTTATGGTGAAACCCTGGACCCTGAAGCTGAGGCCTCGATAGCAGAAATTAATATTTATGGACTGGAATCTAAAGAACAATTTATCATTGTGCTTGCTATCATTTCGGGCATGATACCAACCACTTCCTGATGTGGTCATGGTTTCTCTTCACTCCTTGATGAAATTTTCTCGATTTTGTTCAATCTGTTAAGCGTTGAAAGATCTTCGCAACCTCCGCTTGTTGCGTAAATAGCTCATTCCTTTCGTTTGCTGTCAGCGGGAAGAAGGCGCCAGCACACCAACATAACCACAAACAAGCCAATCGAGATTGGATGCAAGACAAATGTTCCCACAGCCTGGGCTAGCAGACCAGTAAAGAACGGCGCGACGGCACCACCAAGGCTTCCGCAAGCGCTGATTGTCCCCATGCCACTCAACGCCTCCGCTTTGGTCATGTGTCTCATGAAGAACGCCGCGGCGCACGGATAGATTGGTCCCAGCATCAGACCAACAATGGAGACCGCCACGGCATTCGTCACAATGTTCGGCACCAGCCAGACAAGCAGCTGGAAAATCAAAGCGCCAACCGTCAAGCCATAGACGAATTTCTTCTCCCCAATCCTCTGGGCAGGTCCTGAGAGCACGAAGCGGCCGATTGTGATGCCGGCCCAGAAACCTGCCGTGACGTAACCTACCGCGGCCGGGTCTCCGTCTCGTGCAGTGATGAGGAATGAAATAACCCATCCGGATATGGAGACTTCGGCTCCCTGATACGCAAAAATGAAGATGGCGCCAATAACGACTATTCGCAACCGCAACGCGCCGAGAAGACCCATCGCGGCCAAGGCGTCGCGACTCGGAGTTTCCAACTCTCTCGCCCGGGGACTTTGTTCCTTCTCATAGTTCCAAAACGTCCGCAACGCCAGCGCGCTGCAACCAGTCGCAAGCGATAGTGTCAACAGGTAGTAGCGGCTCCAGATTGCATGCGCCACCGTCACGATAGCCGTTGCAATGAGAGGTCCGACCGTACCTCCAATGCCGTATGATCCGTGCAAGAGCCCAAGCAGGATGGTGGAATTGCGCAGACTGCCGGTGAAGATGTTGCTGACAGCAACATTGATGGCAAGGCCAAATCCAACCAAGAAGAAACTGAGCACCACCACAGGAAACGGTGCCGTGGCAACAATGGGAACATAACCCAGCGCCAAAATAGCATTTGCAAGTCCCAGCACTTTACCCCGGCCAAATCTTGCTCGGAGACTGTCGAGCGCTGCCGCCGCAGTGATGAAGCCAAGGGCCTGGCCCACGAAGATGAGCGACACCACGGCATATCCGACATGATAGTGTCTACGGAAGCAATAAGCATCATGTGACGCAACCTAGGTGCTATAGAACTGACCTCTCCATATACGGGATCAACGCTCCGGCTGCGGAATCTGCCAAGCCCCCCATCAAATTGGCAAGACACACCGAGAGAAGGCGAAAGCGGTTCATGTAAGGCTCCCAAACACTAGGCATGACCTCGAAGCCATCATTATCCGGCACCGGGGCCACCTGTGGAAGCTCCTCTTGCCCAGGTAGGTCCGAGTCCGATAGGATTCCTGTTTCTCTACGCTCTGCAGGAATCGGCTGGAGTTCTATGGATGATTGGATCGTGCTGAGCAACCGGTGGCCTACCGAAGCCACTCGAGGCGGTGGAGCCGGCTCATTCTTGGTCGATTCGCCAGATCGCCACAAGTTGGTGTCTGCGATTGTGACTGCGGTAGCCATCTTATTGGGAATTTAACACGATAAAAGCGTGTTGGATAAAACAGATACACGGCGCATAAGATGATTTTGAAGGAAGAAAAAAACCAGTCCTTAACCAACGTAGTTACTAGCTTGGACATGATCAGCAGCTTCGGCTGAATAATGCACACCAGAGGCCGGTGTTGACTCATTGGGAACGACCGAGGTGGAGTCTATCCTCCACAACTTCGAACAAAGCGAGCGGTGCAATTTGTCCCCGAAGGATCGGCTACCGAATTTGGCGGAGCTGCTAGAAATGGACACAGGGGTTAATCCACCTTCATATGCCGGATCGTCATGTCTCCGTTGTTCTCGTCACTCTGTACACTATATCGTATGGCCTGGAAGCCAATTTTGCACTGTACTGAGCGTCAATGAATGACGACTTTGTAGGGTCGCATTTGTATCATGGCGAATACACCCTTGCTTCTATTGAGGCTTCAGTCTTCTATGACCCTCCGAGCATGGGATTGATTGTGCGATCGGAAGCAATAGTTTCTCTCAGAGAGCCGGGCTCAATTGTCTGTCTGGCCATTCAAGACAGCGGGATTCCCAGCCGCCCTTACTCCACAAGACGAATTATCAAAATTAGATAAGAAGGGAGGTGTTTGGAGCAGCTGCATTTACATCATTTGCCTGTGCTGGAAACACTTGGCTTGAAGTCTACTTTACTGCACTTCAGCAACGTATTCACTTCAAGACTTGATCCATTGCTTCTTGCACACGGCCATGCCATCTCTCGTCAAGCGCGCGGACTACTGAAGTCAGCAGCTTCGCCGAACGTCCGCGAAAGTACCAAAGTCCTTCCAGCTGCTTCAAAATAACGCAGTAGTACGCCAAGAGAATCAAGGCGGCGGGATGGCGTTCTGCCAACAAATCAATAAAGCTGTCCTCCACACGCATAGGCCATAGCCCAAGAATATTCCATGTGGTAAATTTCATCAGGATCTGCTGGGAGCTCATGTACGCGAACGACTCAGCAAGCATGGTGGCGGCCTCCTTGTATATCACGGTGCTTTCGGCCGACCATGATGCATCTGGGGGAATCAGGGATAAGAAGTAGTCAAGGTAAGGCTTCTTGTCGTCGCTGACCAGGCCGGCCACTTGGTCCTCGACCTCCCACGCGTACGCTAGCTCTCGGACGGGCCCTGTCTCGACGCTGTCCCAGACATCGCACAGCATGCAGCAGCCGGACCGTAGGAAATGTAGCCACTGCGGCAGGACGAGCGTTTGTTTGTCCCAGGCCGGAGCTGGCGGCCCGACCATGAAGAGAGGGTTGTTGGAGTTTTCCGTGTCAGCAGCGAAGGCGTAGACGGCGAGGAGATAGCCAAAGGCCACGAGTGCATTGCAATTTTGCGAGGTCGGATGGTCCAGTGCATAGCGGAAGAGAGGTATTGCGGTTTCCTGATGTGTCATTGCACGAACAACGTAGCTTTGCCTTGCTTCGGGGTTCAAGTATGCCATGTGAAGAGCCGTACAGGCAAGTATGCCATGGAAGAGAAACAGGTGGTCGTGAGCAAGGCCGGGAACCACGCGCAGCCATATGGGCGCCATCGCATCGTCATGTAGCATAAAGGTCTGGTAAGTGCCGTCGAAATAATGCTTCAGTATGCGGGTGTCAACTGGATCCAGATGGTGTCTCAGCTGTAGGCTGTTCATGGCCGCGGTCCGGTCCTGGGTGTCGGAGGACTCATGAGGCTTGCCGAGAAGCTTGGGTTTCGCCCCGCCATCCACGCATAAGTTCGTAAAGTACCGCAACATATTCCCTCGGAAAAAGGTCTGCAACGGGGTTGCCATCCAGTCGTGGTCCGGAGAGCCCTTGCGCCCGTGGCTAGCGGGCCAGTGGTTCTGCATGCGTTTGGTCGAGACGCACATGTAGCTGCACTCGGACGCGAGACATATCCATCCCTGCTCGACGGGAAGCCACGGCACCGGGAACTGGTCCGGGCGCGGGGGGACAACGTCCTCGGCACTCCTCAGCTTCCACTGACCGGCATAGGCAACATAGGGCTTGCGTGCGCTACGTAAGATGTGATGGATCTCTTTGAGGTGGCGTGTGATGGCGTCCGGCTGAATCGCATAATGACAGCTGGTGCATATCAGGACCTCGTGGGCGGCTGAGTAATAGAACATGTCACCGGGTGATGGAGCTGAGACTTCCATTTCGAGAAGCGGCTTGGCCAATGCAATGTTGCTGGTAGAAGGCGAGTCCACGAAAGACGCGATGGTGGAGATATCCGCATCGCAAAATCCGGGGCACGAGCATGCTGGCTGCTAGGCACTACGGGCGCACAGGGGAGCATCGGGACTATTGCATAACTCCTTAACCTTAGTAATGCCTCGAAGATTGGAACGGCACCGGCAGTTTTTGCCCAGTAGACGGGGCCGACGAGACGACGTGATTGGTCTCGGACATCACCTGTCCGCTTTGGTGTTGGCGCAGAACGGCACCGTCGATTCAATCCTCGGGTGCTGTTCCACGCCAAACCGGAACGGGACCGTCGATTGTCGAAATCGACGGTAATGTTCTGCGCCATTGCCGATTTCGTCTTGAATCCGGTGGAGACCAAACGCTTCGAACGTTCGAAGACAATGCCACAAGTCCTGAGTTCTAGGTCCCTGCCCCGGCTTCTACTCTCTCTTTGTTCGGCCGGCTTTTAATCGAGCAATATCTTCGGATATGATGTATGGTCTTAAGTCCCTAAATCCCGCGACCATGGTCTATATAACGTCCTGACCCCACGCGCTGGTTGTGGCAACTCTTATATTTACAGCATCCTCACTTCTCATACAAACCCCAAAGCAGCACTTGTTGTACACAGCACCGCCTAACGAGTATCCCATCTCCTGCTTTCTCCCAACACTACACTGAAAAACAGCCATGGCATCCCGATTCGAGCGCACTGTCCTTGTTACAGGTGGTACTTCTGGGCTGGGTTACGAATGTGCCCGAGTCATCGCTTCCAAGCACCCAAACTACAAGATCATTGTTGCCGCCCGCTCAGACAATGATGATACCGTTGGCCAGCTCAACCAAAGCCTCAGCACCAAGAACGTACAGTTCATGAAACTGGATCTATCTAGTCTTGTCGATGTACGTAGGTTTGCGGCACAATGGCGGGAGAGCCAACTCCCTCACATCCAGTCCCTGGTCTTCAATGCCGCCCTGCAGTTCCCTGGCGCGGCTCAATATTCCGTTGACGGCTTCGAGAAGACATTTGCAATCAGCCATCTCGGTCACGCTCTTCTGTTTGGCTTACTAAGACCACAGCTCGCCGACGCTGCACGCATTGTCATCGTGTCCAGCGGCACCCACGACCCGGCGCTGAAGAGTGGTTTGCCAGACGCCAAATACATCTCAGCTGAGAGAATGGCCCATCCATCCGAAGCGCTCGCTCAAGGTAACGGACGGCAACACTACTCAAACACAAAATTAGTCAACATCATGTACGGCTATGCGCTCCACCGCCGCCTACAAGCCATCAACGAGCGCCACGGCAAGCGCTGGACGGTTAACATGTTTGACCCTGGTCTGATGCCTGGAACCGGGCTTGCGCGAGATGCGGGAGCCGTCTTTCAATTCCTGTGGAAATCGGTTCTCCCCCACCTCTTCCCCATCCTGCGCTTCTTCATCAGCCCCAACATCCATACCGCTAAGGAATCTGGCCAGTCATTGGCTCGACTTGCCATTGGGGAGGATGTGGAGGGAAAGAGCGGCGTTTACTTTGAAGGCCGTCCGGTAATAAAGTCCAGTGAAGAGAGCTATGATGAGAAGAAGCAGGAGGACTTGTGGCAGTGGACGACAAAAACGTTGGCTCGGACGGAGGAGGAGAAGAGGATCTTTGATCTTTCAGATCTGATTTAATCAAGTTTTCGAAAATTGGGTTTTTGTTTTTTTTTTTCATAGCTTTTAGGGGAGTTGTAATTCACAGATCAACCTTCATTACCACCTTTGCAAGGTGCCAGCTGAAACAAAGATAGCTACAGCACAGCACAGCAGGCCTTTTGATCAATGAGGCGAACTTACAATTCAATCATGTGTGCTGTCGGTGACCGGTTCCCCCCCTCAAAAAAAAGGCAAGAATGGAAAAAAAAAAAAAAAAGGCAGGGACAATTAACGGACATCGCTTGTTACCGACGCGTCGATCCCATTACTGACAACCTAGACGGCGCAACAGAGACAAGAGGGTTCCGTATCTCTTACGAGGTTATCATGAACAGGACGGACAATGATGCATGCTTGTCGAAACGTAGGGTTACCCCGCATGGATCCTATCCCTCAGTCACAGCAATGTCAAATGCTGCTGAGAATTGGTGCACCTTTTCACTGTACGTCTGTAACAGGGCCGAGCTGAGGGTAAACACAAGATCAAGAATTGAAGAAAAACCCTCTGATCACATTATGAAAAAGATAAGATACTGACAGAGGAATCACAAGTGGCAGAAGGGAGAGATCTTTTGGAAATTGGCAGAACGTGGTAAGCTGGGTAAGGGTACTTTGGGGAAGAACCGCATTGGTTCATCCACATGGCTTACGCGTGATGAGGCGGATGAGCAAGGGAGGAGGAGCGCGGGGAAGGGAAGGCCTAAAGAAATGCACGAACTGGGGTGGAAGCACGCGGCTGCGATGTGCGCACAGACAGACAGGAATTTGAAGATGCATCATTGCACACGAAACTGTCGGACTTGGCATAAGGTAGAGTCATGTGATGCCTCTGGGAGGGGCACAGTCGGCAGTATGCCATGTTGACAATGTGCGTCGAAAAGCGGGATTTACCACACGCATCATATCACCTGCCGCGACCAAATCCGACTGGCCTTCCGGCGCGAGCCTGGCATACTGATACTGATGCTACGGACCAAGTGCTACGGTAGGCTGCTAGCAAAGCCGGCACTCGACCTCCGCGGGTTGTAGCGTTGCGTCGCAGCACGGGTCCTGGGGGGCACTTGGCTCTTACTTGACGCACCGCGGAACGTCCCTAGCTCAGACCGGGGGAGGCAGAGTGGGCGGCCTACGCATGGCACCGAATTCGGGTGTAGATCAGCCGTCCAGAGTGCCATTCTGCGGTCATCATAGGCCCGATAGTGCCTTCGTCTAGCCAACAATCCCCTGCTTATTACTGCCCATCCCTGTTTTCTCGTCTAACGCTGCGTGAGACCGGGGAGGAAGGCCATCAGCCAGGCCCTGTTGGACGGGACATTGTTTTCCATCCCCCCGCCTGGGACCTCCCGTTTCACTCTGCCGAACTTTTTTCTTGCGCTCTACAAAGTACCTTATCCTGAAATCCACCTCCTTCCGGCCTCCCTTCGCGGGCCGCACTCCACGTTCTTGACATAACCTCAAGTTCACCCCTCAAAGAACATCTCCAACCGCGCAGTGGAAAATCTCCGCTAACAAGGATCCCAAAATGGCGAGCGACAAGAGTGCTTCGCCTAAATCACAGTCTTCTGGAAAAGTACCATCAACACCGGGGTCGCCTGGTCAAGCAGCAGCATTGCACGATGCCGAACACTGGGCACGACTCGCCGAGGTATATTTGAATACCCTTCAGCAACATCGGCCATAATCTGATGGCTTGTGATGGCAGGCAACCGCGGACGAGGGCGATGCGGATTCCACTCTCGGAGCCGACGCTGTATCGTCGACAGCATCGATGACCTCGAGTATTCTCCACTACCGAACCATTAATGGCAGAACATACCATTCAGACCGCGGCAACGCCGAATATTGGTACGGCGAAAGGCCTCTTGAGGGAGATGACATGTAGCCGTGAACTGATCCGGTTGTAGGGCATCTAACGACCAGCAGCAAATGGACGCAATGGACATTATGTGAGATAACATTCCTTCGAAAGCTTTGTCGCGAAAGACTAACTCCCCTCGAGACACCATTTCCTACTGCTCTCCCTCGACGAAAAACTCTTCCTTGCGCCGCTAAAGCCCGACATCAAGGTAGGAGCCGAAAAGAACGGCGGTGTGGACCTGGGCTGCGCTGATAGTTGGTGCACCAGACCGTGCTTGACATAGGGACTGGTACGGGGGTATGGGCCATGTGAGTCGATGAAGCGAGGGAGTATTGGATATTGCTAACCCCGTCGAAGCGACATGGCTGACGAGTTTCCCGCCGCCGAAGTCACGGGTACTGATATCTCGCCAATCCAACCCAGCTGGGTTCCGCCCAACGTCAAATTGTACGTCGAATCACGGAGCGAGAACCTGCTGGGAGACGGCGACGTGTATTGATGATTCCCCGCACATAGTGAAATCGAAGACTGCACACAGGAATGGACCTACGCACCGAACTCGTTCGACTTTGTCCACCTCCGCTACTTGTACGGCAGCATCAGCGACTGGGGCGACCTCTTTCAGCAAGCATATCGAGTGTGCAAGCCCGGGGGTTGGGTGGAGAGCTACGAGTCATCCCCGCGGATGGAGAGCGACGACGGGAGCGTGACCGAAACGAGCGCAATGAACGAATGGGGCAAGTTCTTCATCGAGGGCGGCAAGAAGCTAGGACGCCCCTTTACCATCATTGACGACGATATACAACAGAAGTATATGGAGGAGGCGGGTTTTGTTGATGTCCAGGTCTGGAATTTCAAGGTATGAGGATGATGTTTGTCCACTGCGCATTCCACGGCTGACCGACTGTTCGCAGGCGCCAATCGGCAGCTGGCCAAAGGACCCCAGGCTCAGTCAGATCGGCCAGTTCTCCCAAGCGGCTATGGAGCAAGACCTCGAGGGCTTCGTTCTGTACATGGCCAATATTGTGCTTGGATGGTCCAGAGACCAGGTCCTTGTGTACTGCTCCCAGCTTCGGCGGGAGATGCGGTCCTCGAAGTTCCACCCTTACTGTCGCCTCCGAGTGGTTTACGGTCGTAAACCCGAGAGGTAAACATCTTGAGGAGCAACACAGGCCATTTCGAGAAGTGGGCGATGCGTAGAGGAGGAAATTACGGCGTGCATGAGATCATGAACCTATTTAACGACGACCAGCCATACTCTTAATGTTATTGCCACAGACCTTGCATGAATCACTTTGTCCTATCTCAGCGTCCGTTGGACAAGGATTTTAGAAGGGTGCTGAGCTGGCTCAGATACCTTGCACGTGTGGAGGAAAAGATACAAGACATTACGACTCCATAAAGTATACACCTTCCCCAGCTGCTTGTTCTCATAATGGCCGTAATAGCCGTTAGTCACTAGACAGTCTAAACAATGATCATGTCTCGTGGCTGTGGCCGAGCTGTAACGTGCCTCAAATCTCTTGACCAATCTCTGACCGCCATACTTCTGCCCTGTCGATATTTCCCCCTCAGTCAGCCTCGAATCTTCTAGCTACGAGCTCCCGCATGCTTCAAGCCACTTTCATCTACATTACCGAGGGCAGGTGACCATAAACGAGTCCTGTTGAAGGCGTCAATGCATGTCTAGACCTGCGCATTGTGTATTATCCAGGATTGCAAGTTTCACAAAGCTAAAATATAATGCTAACAATAATAGCCACAGTATCATTACAAAGTAGTGTGGCAGGAAACTGAGGCTCCTTACAGATTCTTCCGCAACTCTAGCAGACTCGCCCTGGGGACTTGCGTGTTTTAAAGTAGCAACCGAGAGTATCAACAATCGTTCAGAAATACAGGAGACTATTTACATATTTCTTAATCTCAAGCCTTTGAGCTTGTAACGGCCAATAAGTTAACTCTACTAGCTGGCAAATACAACACACAGGATTTGCAGATCTTGCAGTACGCTGTGCTGAGGCCGGCTTCAAACTATTACAAATGAGGCGGAAATCTAGCTCAATGTTCTCAGGTCAGACCTCACTGATGCAAAAGAAATTCGAACAATGCTTTGCTCAATGTGAGTCGTGATACAGAGAGCTTTGCATCGCTCAGTCCGCAGGCACTCATGCAAGGACAAGGTTCGCGACTTGCATTATGGGCCAACCATGAGTAAGCGGGCATGATCCCAACTTCCACTCTATCCACTCAGTAACACAATCTTCCTCTTCTGTCGACGATGACGACTCGATAAGCACCCCTACAAGTTTTCAGTCAAAGCAGACTACAAGCTTAGGTCTGCCCATGATCGCCTAATGAGGCAAGAATTAATGCGGGGGTGCTTAACCATCTCCTCTCTTTATTGATAGACGTTGACGCCATTTCTGCATTGATGCCATCACAGCCGATGGCCCACATGACATGCTTCAACGATCCAATGCAGTGTGCCCCTCGCCAGTAGAGTGCATAATGGAGGATTTCGATCGCTGGTGAAATGAAGTATAAAACGGTCGCTGGGGCTTGCCCCTTTGCAATGAGATTTACAATGCAGTTAGCACATCTGATGATCAATTCGCCATGGTGAACGTGCTTCCGTTGAGTTTGACCATCCTGGCCCTTGTGGCAGGCGCTGCTAGTACAGGATGTGCCCAGCGACCTAACATCGTCCTGATCATGTCTGATGATCAAGACCGAAAATTAAACTCGCTGGATTACATGCCGGCTCTGCAGAGAGAGCTCGTCCAACAGGGCGTAGACTTTACGAACCATTTCGCTACTGTTGCTGTCTGCTGTCCTGCCCGTGTTAGCTTCCTTAGGGGCCAGGCTGTACATTCGACTAATATCACAAGCGTTGCTTTTCCAGGGTACGTCTTGATACTACTAATAACTGCCTTTGCATTGTGTTATCACGAAAGAAGAGTTTGCTCGTGCTAATTGGTGCCAGCGGAAATTACGACAAGTTTCGAATATCAGGAGAGGATCGAAACTACCTCCCACACTGGATCAAAGCTGCTGGCTATAAAGCGGAGTGTAAGTGCTGCGCTCACGAAAAAGATTTATGACTGATATTGTGTAGATATCGGGAAATTTCTCAATGGCCACAGCGTGGCGAATTACCACATCAATCCCAGGGGATGGGATCACATGGACGCCCTGGTATGTTTCTAACAACTTATGGACTCTATCCACTAATTTTTCTACGGGTAGCTTGAGCCCTACATCGGTGACTTCAACAATGTCGTCATGTCACAGAACGGTGAGCGCCCAGTCCATTATCGTGACTTCCACAGCACGGACGCTGTCAGGATCAAGTCTTTGTCTCGCATGAAGCGCCTTTTGGACGATAACAAGCCGTTCTTCCTGGCCATAATGCCATTTGCACCTCACACCGAAGGCCTCGAGCCTCCGACTCCCCTGGCTCGTCACATCGGTTTATATTCAAATGCTAGCGCTCCACGATTCAACAACTGGAATCCTTCGGATGTGATCCAGCAGCAAAAGGGCAGTTACCTGAAAAATATGCCTCGAATGGATGATTGGAGAGTAGACCAAGCGGACGAGCTGTATCGGAAACGGCTCGAGGCCCTGCAAGGGGTCGATGATATTATAGAGGATGTTGTCAATTTGCTCGAAGATAGAGGCGAGCTAAATAACACATTCAGTGAGTGGTACGTCTTGGTGAAATCATGAATGGGACCTAACTGAAGCAGTCATCTACACCACCGACAATGGCTATCACATTGGCGCCCATAGGCAGCCTGCCGGCAAGGCACTACCATATATTGAAGACACGAATATACCTTTCATAGTCCGAGGCCCAGGCGTGCCCAAGGGGGTTATTTCCAATGCTGCAAGTGTTCACATTGACCTTGCTCCCACCTTCCTCGATATCATGGGGGTACCGGCAGAGGAGTGGCCAGAGCTGCTTGACGGGCGAAGTCTGCTATCCGACTGGAGAAATCCTGTACCAGAGGTGCCGCCAGAGATTGGAGCGGCCAAAGAAATCATCAACGTTGAGTATTGGGGTGGCAACAGGATTGAAGTCCCTGATTACCCGTATCCGATGGAAAATAACAGCTACAAATCACTTAGGATTGTCTCGGAGGAAAATGCCTGGCTCTATATTAGCTGGTGCACAAATGAGGTGGAACTTTACAACACGACTGTGAGTCTTTCTCGAAGTTCAAAGGCCTCCAAAGCTAACCGGGGTGATAAATAATATCTAGGCTGATCCATGGGAGATAAACAATCTCGCCCGCGGCGAGATCCAAGCGGAGCATCAGCGGTTAATCAGTCGGCTCAATGCCATTCTAATGGTTACGAAATCCTGCACGCGATATACTTGCCGCGATCCGTGGTCTCTACTTCAGCCTCCCAACTCCACCGCGCGAATCGGTTCACTTCCTGCTTCACTGGACCCTGCATTCGACGGGTTCTACGCAGCGATTCCAAAAGTGCGGTTTGGTACATGCTTGAACTACCAAAGCGAAACCAACGAGAGGCCGTATTACCCACCTGGCGCGGAGAATGACCTCGGAAAGCCATTCAGACTGCCTACAGACAATTGGGTATCCTCCAACTTCAGCAGGGAACCGACCGTTCCTCGAAATGCTCTGCCTGCGGGAGGGCCAGAGCAACGGTATGCGACGCTTGCTGACCTTGAAGCAAGGAGGCATGTGATGACTGATGAGGAAATCGGGCCTCTGTATCAAGGTCCGTAAGGAAAAAGTGGTGGAGTTCTTCAGGCAGGGTGGCGTAGAGACATCGGCACAAGGACATCTCAGGCGTACAGCCCACCCATTAAGTTTAGTGATCTGTGCAACCAAGACTTCCAACTAGATTCCCAATCAGAAACTTTTTCGTTTATTTAAAATTCAATCTTTTATTATTTTGAGGTATACTCGTTATTCACTGGTCGGTACTCAGTTCATTCAAACCGCGCTACCCCGCCTCTACCCCCTCTCGCTGGTATAATAGCTGAGGTATTAATGTTACGTATAGATCATATGATGTCGAGGTTTATGTACTGGCCTAATATTTAAAGCCAAGCGAAAGCACCGACCTTTCTCACTCTGTAGTTTATAGGACTAGTAGACCCTTCCTTCTTATATTCTCCATATTAATATGGATCAATGGAGAGGTAACCTTCCATGTTGCCATGGTCCTTCCGATGGCTGTGGGAACCACAACCCATATCACGCCGCTATATTCTTTGATTGGAGCATCTCTCCTGGGAACAATTCACGTAACCCAAGACGAGCAATTCTTAGCCTCTTTCGAAGACAAACAGAACGCGTTCCGTCTACTCTAGATTCCCCTACAATCTGGAGCAGCCTTCGAAGAGAGGCCGCAACTGTCGATACCTTGTCACATGTTCACGATTTAGTCACCTACTCTCTCGCGTTCTATCATGTCGAAGCTTTGATGTCGTCTACATGCCTTGGTTCAAAATCACAGGGCTCGCTTCACTCGCACTCAATGGCTTCACTCGAGGCTCTGACCTGCTATAATTCACATGCTAGATTACACTGGGTTATTACGCCAAAGATAGGCACAAGTGGCTCATTCCTACTAGAGTATAAACTGTTGGTTACTATTGCTATCGACCCTGATTGGCAGCCGGATAGCCAAAGTCGAAGCATTCAGATACAGGATCCTAGCATCTTGGGTTTAGGTGATGTTGCGTTATGTCCACACATGACGCGAAAGTTCCACTCAACCCGGATCGAGAGACGAAATGGTCTATATTACGCTGGAGTACAGTTTAGCATTATCAATGTCCTCGATCAGACCTTCGAAGGCGAATGGCGATCTGAGGTTGGCATCCAACCTCAAAATATGTGTTGCAGGATGTGTTATACTGATACACGAATGGACGTTGGGTTCAATCCTGTGGACTCACGGATAAAAATAAATATTCAGATTCATAGAGATCTTGGTGAAGGAAAAGATCCTTTGGACATTAAATGGATATCAGCTCTGAGAGGGCGTCTTTTGCCAAGGCAAAATATTCGAGATAAAGAGGACTTTGGAAGGATCAGGCAAGAGTTTGCATAATTTAGCCCTTGATTGATTGAAATCTTGTTTAAAATTAATGATCAATGTTGAATGGGCCTAACAATAGCCTCAATACAATTAATGATAATGATTCTCGTTATCATTTATGTATCTTATAGCATAGAATACAAGTAGTTTCATACGTCATTAGGCCCAAGGAGCAAGTGGCTGGATGCGCTCCATGATTCTTCTTGTAGCGCCAGTGGATGGAGCAGTGTAATCAATGGTGTACAAGGAAATGGCCACTGCTCCATGTTCAACAACATACGTCTCTCCCTCGAGTGAGCAGTCACCGTTGATGCAAGTGTTGATACCCGCAGCATACGGTTCGATGTTGGCCCACGTGAAAGTCCCCTCCTCGGCATCCAGAACGGCTTCGTTGACGTGCGCGTTGCCCGTCATGCGGGTCTGGACGTACTCCAGAGTCGACGAGTGGTTGGCAGCCAATTCGGGAATGTTAACGTTGACGCCGTATCCCAAAGGGAGGATCGGACCGCCGCATGCGCTCTTGATGAAAGCGTTGACGACCGTCAAACTGACCTCGGCGGCCCAGGTTGCCGGGTTGGTCTCATTCCGAATATCGAGATAGGAGACAGCCCTGTTACTAGCCGAGACGGCGATGGCGGGGATGCTTCGGTGAGTGGCGGCGTATCTTGCATTACAAAGTTAGTTGGCGAACGAGGCAGCACGATGGTTGAAGTGCACTCACGCAGCGCCTGCAGTTCCCGAAAGAGTCCAGACAAACGGACCCAGGTTTGTGCCGTAGTTGGGCCCGGTTACCACCAAGTCGGGAACACTGAAGTTCGCGAAACGCGGCAAGACGTAGTCGAGCGCGACGAAGGTGCAGGCCGCAGGCGTGCCGTTGTAGTACCAGATATGGCTGTCAAAGGGATCGCTGCCGACCTAAAGCAGTTGTGTCAGCGGATGAAAAGCCCGGCTAACAAATCCTCCCCACCAAAACGGTCAGCAGGACTTACCGACGGTGCCCCAGCGGGGATCAGATTGTATTGCGCAGGCCCGGTCAAGTTGGCTTCAGTGGTGAAGACCGATCTTCCTCCCTGGCCACTCTGCGGAAGCGCGGGGGCAACGATCCAGACTTGATGAGCTCTTGTCAGCTTGGCATCGATCAAACGATTGAGACAGACGCCGGCACCATACCATCGTGGCCCTCTCCCTTCAACAATCGGTACAGCTCTCGGAGATTGCCGGACCCGAAACCATCGTCGTTGTTCAGCAGGATATTGAGAGCTTGCGAAGACGAGGCAAGGGCAACGACAGCGCCAGTGAGGATGCTAGACAGACGCATTTTGGCGAGTTCTTGGTTGTGGAGGATTGGACGGTCCTGTGCCGGAGGGCACCGACGGACGGGCTCTCGCGGCACTTTATAGGACGTATAGAACTTTTGCAATTGCAACAATCCTCCTTCTGTACCCGGCCAAGTCCGTCCCTTGTCAACATGACCTAATGAGCCCGAGCGGCTAGATCGGCTTCCCACGCTCTTGGGACCATGCTATGGTTCAAAAAGCCTAGCCCGCCCCGGTGCGTGTTGGTGTCTTGTCCAAATACGGTAGTTGGTCGCGTGCCACGCGCAAAGGGTGCATTGCCAGGGGAGCTCCCATCACAGATGTCGATGAGATTTAAACCTATTTTTTTTATTTTTTTTTTATTTTTTGCTTTCTCTTGGTTGGGACCTGCAATCCGTACCCTATTGTTATTGAATCAATTGGGATTTCGCATCAACAAAGAATCGGCCGTGGACTATTTGCAAGACCCCATGCCTTTCAAGGACACCATGTCCCGCCTATTCAAGGAGAACCCATCTGTGCTTGCTGGACCTGTTTGTCCGATTACAGGGATCGTTATCTTGGACAAATTTCCGCTTCAGCCCCTCGCCCCAGCCTGTCTCCAGTCTCCGCCGGATATCTTGGTCGCGATGCAACATCCATGGATTGGGCGTCGGCTATGAACCTACACCATTTGCTGGCTCGATCGGAGTCGGCCGCAGCTGGTTTGATGATGCGAATTTCCGAAGATGTGGCTGCGAAACAAACTAGTAACCCGCACGGTGGCGTTGATAAGCAGCCCGCAAGCTGGGCAATTTGGTGGCGGTTGCAACGGTAGCCTAATGGTGCTTTGCAGATCTTGGACGACGTCAGCGCTAACCTACCGTCTGTCAACATCTTCCGCTGAGGTCGAGAAAAACAGAAAAACAGAAAAACAGAAAATTATACCTTTCGGTCCGGGCGAGCGGTTTTCTTCTGAAGCCACCCTACAATCAATCACGAGCGGATCACGAACGGCTTGGCCGGTCAATCATGGCATCGCACTGAATCCCACATTCTGGAATTTGTGGGCAAGCTCTCCAGCATGTGCGCCATTGAAGCACGTTCGAATAGACACGAGTTTTGCACGGTGGAGAAATGCAATAGAACATTCTGCCAGGAAAAATGGTAAATTATGTTTTTAAGAACCATACATGTTTTTCATATCCGACAATCTATCGGCAAGTGTAGCCTCCGTCAATGACAATGTCGTTGCCGGTGGTGTAGGTGCTAGCATCGCTAACGAGGTAGACGTAAGCGCCCTTCAGCTCCTTGGCATCGCCATTTCGCCCCATGGGGATCATGCTCCTCCATAGCTCCTGGGTCTTCTCGTCGATGAAGTCGGACAGGCCGGTGTCGATGTAGCCGGGGGAGATGCTGTTGACGCGGGCGAAGTCGCGCCACTCGTTGGCGAGGGAGCGCGCCATGTGGATGCAGCCGGCCTTGGCGACGTTGTACGAGGTCTGCTCCTGGGGGAAGTTGGCAATGTGCCCGGACATGGACGCGGTGATGACAAAAGAGCCGCGGCCCTGCTTCTTGAAGTGCGCGCCGACGGCCTTTGCGCAGTAGGCGGTGCCGTTCAGGTCGGTCTGGATGACATGGTCCCAGTCGGAGGCGGAGCCGTCGATGACACCCGCATTAGCGGTCGCGCCGGCGCTGCAGGAAACAAGGTCAGCAACGGCCAAGACGGCGGGAGCCACGGATGACGGGCGCTGCGGAGCGACGCCAAGGAACGGATGAATGGGGGAACTAACTTGGCAATGAAGGCATCAATCTTGCCGAAGTCCTGGATAACCTCGTTGACAAACCTCTCGACGTCATTGTAGTCGCCGATGTTGCACTTGTACGCCTTGGCTTTGACGCCGTACTCCTTCTCCAGCTCCTCGACGTTCTTTTCGGCGCCCTCCTTGCGGGACGAGTAGGTGATGGCCACCGAGGCGCCCATCTCGGCGCAGCCACGGGCGGCTTCGATGCCCATGCCGCGGGGTCCGGACGCGCCGGTGACGACGACGACCTTGCCTTTGAGGCTCAAAAGGTCGAGCAAGTGGCTCTTCTTGGGAACCTCCTGAGGCATGATGGCGGCTCTGGAACGTGTGGTGTGGTAGAAGAACAGCTAAAGCCGCTGAACGAAAAGAGGGGGGAAAAAAAAAAAGGGCGATACAAGCGGGAATGATCGAGAGAAGAAACAAGCTCAGTGCGCAGCTGGGCCATGCGATCATATATACACCAAGAGCGTTGGCCTCTCAATGTTGCCCAACCGGCCAGTCCGGCCTACGTTATGGCGTCATTGGCAGCGAATGTGCCGTCCCAACCCTCGGCCTGGTCGCCGAACGCGTCAGAGTGGGATGTTGAGTGGACTTTGGTGGGGAGCGAGCAAGCGGGGAACCCGAGTACGGCGTTCTAGATGTTCAGCTGAAAGCGGCAGTTTGGATTGTTGAGGGGAGGGAGGGGTTTGTCGACAACAAAACACTCTTCTCAATAATAACACGTTGCGCTGCTCCAGCTCTCGTCGTCCTTTGTGTCACATGTCCTAAAGTCACATATCGTGTCGGACACCCATCAGTTGAGCGCACGTCTCAACGTCGTCCCAGCAAAACATCCGTGAATCACGCCTCGCCATGGAGACGATTGCAATGCATCAAAATGATATTTTATTCAATGAGTGGTTACGACTACCGGGTCACAAAACCACTGCCAAACGGTCGCAACTAAGAAGCCTCAACCTTTGAAGACTATCGCGATTGAATCCAGCAATCAACGCCATATTTGCCTTGGGTCATCCATAATATGTGCAAGACAAGTACACAAAGCCTTTGACAGTCACTGCCGCACTCCCAACCCGCGATCTTGGCCGAGAGAGAGCACGGGGCAATACCTAGCCCGTCTTAAATGGATTGTCGGCCTTAGCAGCACTCTCATATCACATTACGCTCGGCAATGTGCGCCCTCTTGGTAGCTAAGACCATGCTTCCGCATAACGTATATGGGTCCTGTCAGCTGATCCACATCGTGTGTACCCAAATGCGCCCGTACTATGCAACACCATGTACAGTCCTGCTGCCACACGTTCACCGTATATTAGGTCAGAAGAAAGGCGGCCAATGCAGCAAGGACTCCAGTTGCGCCAATTGCGGATCGACTCGCCCGACTGTCGTTGTCGTCGCCTTCGCTGCTCGGCTCGCCGGTGGCTTCGGCGACGATGCCCGATGCGGAGGCAAGGGCTTCTGGGTCGGGGGATGCGCTGACGGCGGAACAAATGGCCGGGACCAGCTCTGCGCTGTCTAAATATGGGGATCAGCATCAAATCCCGGGGTTGACATTATCTCGGCTCGGCGTGGCAGGCCAAGAAGCGGACTTACCCGTCGCAGCTCCAATGTCGCACCCACTGGTCAGGACGCAGGGAGTGAGGCGAGAAACAAAGGTATCGGGGTTGGTCGAGCAAATGCAAGAGAAATCGGTGGGCGAGCAGTTGATATCGCCCGCGACCTCAGGCAGACAACCGAGAACGCAGGAGTCGATTTGCGCAACCAGATCTGGCAGGCTTGTTGAGGACGTGGTCGCCGAAGACGTGGTTGTCTGGCTGGCTGCGAACCCGCCCAGAAGGGCCAGGGTAAGTACAGACGCTCTGAAATGCATGACGACGATGACGATGACGAGAAGGAATGAGGAGTACGGGCAGAAAAAGGACGTATCGGACGGAGCGTATGTTCAATCGTGGGAAATAGTCGGAATCGCCCGGCGTTGCGTGCAGATGCTGTTGCTTGTGAAGTAGCGAAATGGTGATGAAAGCAATGATGGATGGTGTAGGCAGGTTTAGGCGCTGCAATAAGGTAAATCGCCGTTGCAAAGTGACGCAATGGGAGGTGGCTGAGTTACATCCCGGCTGCGCAGCAGCAACACCAGCCATCAGCACCGGCATTTGTCATGTCAGCAGGGGTAGCACCAAAAAATACGAGGTTTTCTGAAACGATTACGGGGATATCTCAATTTCTTCGTCCAAAAGGGGACCAAGATGCTTGTGTCGCAGAAAATAGCTGAGAAACGAAGACCCCAGCACAAATGTGCGCATCTTGCCGTGAATCGATACGAGTTTTTTTCCCTTTTGTCCACGGAGGTACGGGTAGGAAAGAATGCCATTATCACGTAAGCATTATACGAGCGCATGGCTGGATAATGAACAGCTTCCTGACGGCCTAGACTGCGTTTGATTCATTTCAAACAGTGTTATTCCAGTGTATACACATATAATGATGCATTGCTAACATGTTCAACTTCTGGCAGCCTAGCAATACAGTTCCATTGGACCCTTGTGGGGATGCCGATGCACGCGCACTGTCCTAGCCCCAGAAAACATGTCCGCCATATTTCCCCACTTCTTGATAATGACCTACCCGAGACCAAATGTCACACAAGTGAACGCGTGAATTCTGTAACTAACCAAGTAGATGGCCGCATTGACCGATGTTTCCATGTCCTGATGCCCGAGGAGCCAAAGCATTGGCATGTTTCGAGCGGATACTAAGAACCGAATTCCGACAGAGATGTGATTCCCCCTAAAAACCTCATCTCAAAGTTAAACTGTTCGAAGTTCTTCAAAAACCGAAATCATTTCGGAATCCTTCTTATTGTTTTTGTCCCGACGTATTGCTTGGAAGACAAGGTCCTTGTGGAGAAGATACATATGTAGAGAACTGAGATACTAATGCCTCAATGGCGCTTGCTCTTAAAATCATGTGGCCGTTTTGCACATTTGATGTCGAAAGCCACGCGAGTGGAGCAGATGCATATAAAAAATGTATAATTTAAGGCAACGTGAATTTGAGTACGGGTCATTCCACATGGTTTGTCATGCACAAGAGACAGGGATTCCTGATTCTCCCATCAGTTTAAATAGGCTCGTTTTGAAATTCGAGCTCGCCTGTACGGGTTCCAAGGCTCCCGGTCCTAGAGCTGTGGCGATAGTGACATATGGCATCTGGCAATCCGATAGGTGGCTTCTATGTAGGTCATCTTCTGACTGCATGTTTGGAACAGATCCGAAATCAATGTTGGAAATTGCAGGCTATTGTTCTATCATGTCTGGACTATGCAAGGTGAAATTCGGAATCGATTGGCGAGTCTGCTAATGCCAGAAGAGGGTTCTATCTAAGTAGATATGCAATGATAAGTCGATGCTCCGTTAATAGAAAGAGCCAATCTCATTTTAAGACAGGCGGGTGAGTGATCGGTATCCTGTTTCGCTAGGACCTTGGAGAACTATGATATCGGGTTCAAGAACCAGTGGGTTAGGGGTAAAGATAATTAGAGGAGAGAGCTAGTGCCTCTGGGTACCAATCATGCATGTTCTGACTGGGAATAACCAAACCAACATGACGCCGCAGGATCTGTAGTCAAAGATTTATCACCGCTAAGACGATCCCAGGATCAGGTTTGTTCCACGCGACGTTCAGACAGTCATACGCACCTTGCGATGGCTCCGACACGTGGAAAGCTCGGTGATACTGTGAAGTCTTTCTCCGATCAAGGATCATACGCATACGTGCCTAGGCGTTGCCACTCAGGCGGATTCCTAAGGCACGACGATAGCTGAAAGGAACGCTCCTCTCACCACAGGCCGTACATACGTTGGGCGATAACGAAACTTGGCAAAGACGGGTATTATGTACTTCGTACTGAGGAGCGTCAAAGGCGTATGGCACAGCATAGCACGTGTCTTTAATCTTTTCTACTAGTCCTTCGGCTATGTCGACCTTCCCTCAGAGCCCAAAGAAACAGCCAAGAGGCCTTATAAGGTATGGTCTTCCCGGGCATATTGACCTTCATTCAAACATGGCCCCAAAGTGGGAACTGGCCCTGGATCGGGATCTTGAAGCGGCTGTGATGAAGGGCCGAAGCGGAATGTCCGTCGAATGACGTTCACCCAGAAAAAGTAAAACCAGCTCTTCCGCTGCTATAGTAACCCTCGACTGTAAGCACCTGGTAGTCATGAGAGCCAAGAACCAGTCCCACACTTGCCCATGCATCGAAATGGTTCTTGGTTGTAATTGTGCCTCGAGTGCGCCTAGAAAATCGAACAGACCAGTACCTCAAGTGCGTCATAGGTCCATCGATTGATGGCTGGTTAACTCTATACTCTCTGAAGATGCCGTAGGTACCGTCATCCGATGTAAACCTGCCGAGTTGCTGGCCGGCCACGCCAGGATTGTCTTTGGATGGCGACTTAGCCTTGTAAAACATGAGAGGAGAGTTGACATACTGTTGAGGTTAGCCAGCGCATGCAACCGGAACGAATCACTTACCGGGTACCAAAGCCTTCAATGATGTAATATTGAACAAGAGGATTCTGACAATCAGCATTCACCTAGGTACGCTGCTGCAAGGCCCTTACTCTAGTCCATCCCATCACGCCGATGAGACTATTGCCCGAGGGCGCGTAGGTTCCAGTGTAGTTAATGACGCGACTGGTGCCCGGGTTCCATCCCTTTCCAACTTCAAACGTGCCTGGATAGATCCATGTCACGTTGAAGCTAGGGCTGTTTGCAGGGCTGGTAAAGTTGACCACGTCCGGCGTGTCAATATTGTGCAAGGTGAAGTAGTCCGCCGAAACGGCGAACACGAAAGCGAGGAAAATTAGAGCGCGCATTGTTGCGATACAGCCTTACAGGGCACAAGTGAATGGGCAGTCAGCTCGTCTTATCTGCTCCTGTGGGTAGGGACTTTGGGTTTAGCCGATATAGTATATTAAACATGTGCATATTATCCGGGAACGGATCAGGGCTTCCGCATAATACCTAATAGGTCGTGGCATCTCCAAACCGTAGGTCGATGGTGATTAGGATAAATGCCTTAGGACCGGCGTCAACGGCGTAGATCTGGACATTTTCCTAAAATAATGAATAGCATTTTTTTTTTCTTTTGAATCAAACAAATATAAAGTTATTCTACACATGAGGTTCCAACAACAAATCAATGAAAATGGAGGCTCCAGAATTGGCCCCAGTCCCATAAAATCCTTCCCCTTTTGCCTTCCTTTCAACCATGACTATAACTTCAAACATACCGCTATTTGTACGAGCCGTTCCTGTGGCCCCTATGCCGTCCTGAAGAAGCCGTAGGAAAAGATGCGGCGATGAGAAGAGATCAACAGAGGGATGGAACGGGCCCCTGGGCAGCCGATTTACTAGGACCGAGACGACAGCTTGGGTAGGATCGAGAGACGGGACTATGTCTGATTCATC